>JAODAL010016759.1:0-79724 GCA_025379985.1 Phyllomedusa bahiana | reverse complement strand
GCCAGGGTTTAAAAAAGGGGAAATGCATTTTCCCCAATCGATCCTCAGTCCAGGATTGTCTTTTCAAAATAGACGTACGAGTGCTGCCAACATTGTTGCAGATGTTAAAGGAGGGGGAAGTCAGCCTGTTAGTGCTCAGACCATATATCAGACACTACATCAAATTGGTCTGCATGGCTGTCACCCCAGAAGGAAGCCTTTTCTAAAGATGATGCACAAGAAAGCCCAGAAAGAACTTGCTAAAGACAATCAGACTAAGGACATGGATTACTGGTACCATGTCCTGTGGTCTCATGAGACCAAGATAAAATTAATTGGTGTCAAGTGTGTGGCAACAACCAGGTGAAGAGTAGAAAGACAAGTCTGTCTTGCCTACAGTCAAGTATTGTGGTGGGAGTGTCATGGTTTGAGGCTGCATGAGTGCTGCTGGCTGTGGGGAGCTACAGTTCTTTGAGAGAACCATGAATGCCAACATGTAATGTGACATACTGAAGCAGAGCATGATCCTTTCCCTTTGGGAACTGGGTTACATGGCAGTATTCCAACATAACTCCAAACACACCTCCAAGATGACCGCTACCTTGCTAAACAGGAGGGTAAAGGTGCTGGATTGGCCAAACCGGTCTCTAGACCTAAACCCTATTGAGAATCTGTGAAACATCCTCAAACAAAAGGTGGAGAAGCGCAAGGTCCATAACATCCACAAGCTCAGTGATGCTGTCATGGAGGAGTGGAAGAGGCAGAGGCAACCTATGACGCTCCATGCCCAAGAGAGTTAAGGCAGTGCTGGAAAATAATGGTGGTAATGCAATTGTCCATTTTCACTTAGGGGTGTACTCAATTTTGTTGTCAATGGTTTAGACATTGAAGACTGTGTGTTGCACAGCAAGGGCACACCAAATTTACACTGTTATACAAGCTGGACACCGACTACTTTACATTGTATCAAAGTGTCATATCTTTAGTGTTGTCCCATGAAAAGATATAATACAATATGTACAAAAAGGGGTGAGAGGTGTACTCACTTTTGTGAGACATTATACATTAGACATCAGGCAGCCCTCAACTCCTATCTGCACTTATCAACCACATATACATCACAAAGATTATCCATTTTACAAACTTAACAAAAAAAAAAAAAAAAAAAAAAAAAAAAAAAAAAGCTATCTAGTTGTTGAATGGGGGTCATCTGTACTGGTAAAAAGGCAAAGCTACAGAACTGCCTGACCTCCACAGTTATGGTAGCTTGACTTGAAAAAGTAGATGTTAGGTAATACTCTACCTAGAAAGAATGAGACAAGAATCATCGCGGCTACTTACAAGCCCCTCTTCGTACTATAACCCCCCTCAAAAAAATAAAAATAAATAAAAATGGAATCACTTTACAATAATGATTCCTATCTTGATGCTGTATGACAAGCTGAACGCAAGCTCTAAAATGAAACATCTTAAATTACTTGAATAGTATGATTAAAAAATATGGCTTGTATTTTAAAAAGGTAATATCTACATTATTTTCCTGCAATTTCCAAGTAAAGTGAGAAGTGTTAGATTTTATAACTATACTTTCTAGCAGCTTAAAATGAACACTAGTAAATCTACTCTGTTCTACTGCATAATGTTTGGGACATTTGTATTCATGTTCTCCTTTATCCATTACTCCACTTGTAAAAGTGCAGAATAAATGCAGATCCTGAAATCATTATATAACCCATTGCATTTCTGGCTCAAGATAGATTATTCCTACAGGGCTTTCAGTAAGTTGGTAAAACTATCACTAGGACCTTTATCTTAAGGCATACAGGGCACATACAAGATGCCCCAAAAACTAGAATAAAAATAGCTGTCGACCAACAAACAAGATGGAAGGACTGTTCTGTACACAAATGCACACACATACTTATACTGTCCAATATTTAAAGGGGTTGTCTCACTACAAGGATTGCTTTTTATATTAAAAGACCATGCAAAAACAAGTCACTTTGCAATATGTGTCCATTAACAGTGTCCTACCTATTCCTAGAGATTCCCTCTTCTATGGGCTGCCTCAGCTACTCTGGGTCACTATAGCTACAGACCTTTTCAGTCTCTTATGATAGGCTGCCAGCACTGGTTGCTATAACACTCCCCTGAATTCAAAATGAAACCGAGAAAACAGGACTGAGGTAAGATCAATCAATGTGAGACAACCCCTATAAGGCACTGTAAACGAAGACTAGATGGTCTAAACATGCACCAGATTTATCACAGTGGATCATGCTGTATTATAAATCTGTGCATGTTTAGATATTTAATACCAATTAATATTTGCCTTAAATTTGTGCCAATAATAATTAAATTTTTTTTTGGCCGCACAATATTGTCAAGGTCCTTTGTGAGACACATCTCAAAAGTGTCTATTAAGGGTATGTTGAAACGACTTTTTGCCTCCGTATGAACATACGCTTTTCTGATGGGTCTCTGGGTCCATCAGAACGGATCCAGAGACGCATCTAACAATTGGCAGTGAGTTCATCACTGCCGGCAGTGACAGACACGCAGCGGCGTTCACGTGAGAGATCGCTGCTGCGTGTTTGCGTCGCGCCTGTCGGGTCCGTCTTGCGGATGCGACCCAAGAAATGACATGCAATTATACACCACCCATTGACATTGATAAAAATCAAGTTTATTCACTTCAGACAGTTGTTTTAATGTTTGATTACGTTCACAAAGCATACTATTGCAACCCAACATTACACCATGGAATATATGGCAGAAATCCAAGGCATATCGAGGCCTCTGCCAATATAAATTTCATATCCGTGTTGTGCAAAAATAAATAAATACACAAGATTTTCACAAATATTTAGATCTGGAACACAAGCGAAAATTGTGGCGTCTAAATCTGCAATCAGTGTACATTTACAGCTAGTGCTGGAATGGCATTCAACTAACTGTATACATAACTTGCATATATCAACTTAAAGATAATGTACCAGCTATAAAAAGAAGATGTATCATTCTTAAAGGGGTTTTATCACCATGCGGTTTCAAGAAGTCATGAGCAGCTTCACACACTGCCTTTGTCAGGCTGTGGCTGATTCTTTAGCAGTGATCAGCATATTTAGCTTCTCTGTAACTATCTGAGGCATTACAAAGAAGCAAGTGATAGAGATGTGATATTTCCTAAAAACAAAGCTGAAAGTGCTATGAAGAGGGACAACAATTGGTTATCTGTGAACAAAAGCTAATCTTGTTAGGGAAAATTAGTCTGTTCTGGAGTGAGCTCCATCCATGGTGATATCACTCCCTGCTCTCTGTCTAATCAGGAAGCAAGACATGGATGTAACCAAAGAAACCTGAATGCACTCAGAGCAGATAAAATCTCTTATTCCATGACAAAGGTAAAATGAATAGACCTATGTACTTAGAAAAAGTCTTCAATTACCTGTCTCTACATGTTGAAAGCTAATCTTAGTAGTGAGAAAAACCCCTTTATTATCAAAATAAGTAATTAGAGGCAGGTTACACTAATAGTTACTGATTGCCTAAAAACCTGAATGATTAATATCAATATTTCAGTTAGTGAACCATAAAATAAATATTTAATTTACTGCTTATTGTAAATCAATTTTTGTAATAGAAGAAAACTCATACAGAACAGACTATAATACAAAATAACAAGGTGATCATCTCATTTACAACCCAGTTTCTGGGAAAACGGGCTTGGATCCAAATCCCACTTTAACTGAAATTAATGCTCATAGAAGTGCTCCATGTACATATAATATGTTGGACATAGGCCTGAAACAGTCAAAAATGACATTGACTGAATTATTCAGAGCTAAGCCACTGTTCCGACATACAAGATAATAAAAGTGAACTGACAGAGGGTGGAAGTTGAAACCAGAGCAAATTAGACACAAAGACATCCAAAGAAGAATTCATTGATTACAGACATGACTGAAGTCAACTCTAATGTGATTTGATTGGTCTCCATTTAATAATGCAAACTGTCAAGTCCTATTTCTTTACTATTTAGGAATTCAGCCAGATAGGAAAGGAGGGTGAAAGACTTCTCGTCTGAGCCAATTTTCAGTTTTGCCTGCAGACCTAAGAAAAGGCCACTTTCAGTGCTACCAGAGAAGCTTAAGCTGGCGACCCACTGCTGATGTCCCAAAGTGACAAACGTCTCATCTGAAGATTGTGACATTTTCTGGACAAAAACACAGTTACACTTTGCTAACTTCACACTTGGCTCGAAAAGTATGTAAAGGCTTTTCATAATGAGACCAGTGCCTCAAGGGATTCTATGCACACAATTTTATATAAGCAAGGATTCTATTTTCCAGGTGTATTGTCCTGACACAGGGCTGTTCCTAGGCTAAATTGCACTCAGGGCGGCGGGAAAAATTTTCGCCCCCACCCCACCCCCCTAATCAACATGTCGCACCGCGCTTTCACACATTGCGTGGTGATGGCTGTGAGAGACACGCTGAGTAAGGGCTTATTCTTCGCCTGAAACACATATGCGCCTCTCAGTGTGTGTCTCACCACGCTTGATGCTGCACAGATTTTCATGTCAGTGTCGGTTTTTTACTGTTTTGGAAATAAATTTTACAATTTTATATTTGAATATTCTTTACATGCCGTTTCTACATTTTTCTGTTCATTGCGGTACCTTCATTGCTTGGATGGACTTCCGTGCCGGTACATGTGGGTGGAGCTGGTGAAACTTTTTTTGCTATAGATTAGACAGACTGCATCCAATCTGGAGGCAAACTGGCTGATACCAGCAAGAAATAGCTTTTCAATAAGGGTCCAGGTACTGTTGAATCAGCAGTGATGAACAGTACTAGCACTGCCCCTTACTGTATTTACTGAACGCTACAGTATTGGCACTAAATACACAGTAATCACTATAAAAACCCAAATTTAAAAAAAAATATATATATTTTCTGTGGCACTGGCTGTGAGGTGAGGAGCAGCAGGCAGCTTCTGTGAGAGATCTCAGGCTGGCCATGCTGCAGAGTGCAGACACTTATCTCTATAGGTGTGTGCAGTCTGCCTGGACAGCCAGAGACCACTGACATTAGCTGTCAGAGTGAGTGAGGGGTCTCTGGCCGGCCATGCAGACTGTACACACATATGGAGATGAAGCGTGCACAGCAGGAGCCAGGACACCATCACGCTTCAATTCCTTCATAACGCACTGTGATGTCACATTACACTATTCTCACCTCTGCTCTACAGTATAGCAGCCAGGTGGCCTGAGCTTGTAGGGGGCGGCAGGAGGAACAGGCAGTCACTGACTGGCTCCACAGAAGACGGCACAAGAGCGCTGGGAGGGGCAGATTGTGGGGGAGAGAAGGGGGGTGCAATGGAGCAGGAGCACTAAGGCACCGAGAACAATTCTCCTGTTTTCTAATTGTAGAAGTAGTTGCATGGGTACTGTGAAGCTGCTTGGCTGTGCACAGTGAAAATTTCCCGGCCCCTTATTCTGAGTGAGCGAGTCAAGCGGCTGCCCCCTGGTGGGAGGCGCCCCGGGCCACTGCCCGTCTCGCCCACCCCTAGGAATGTCCCTGTCCTGTCATGTCTACTTTGTAGAAGGACAAATCGGCAGCTGTGATTTTCTTATTCATTCTCAATTTCAAAGTTCACTTTACACTTTGTTTTCCCACTATAAATAGAATACTTTAGTTTTTAACATACCCAGTGGATACTGTTCTAAAATGTAATCTAAATTTAAATTATAACACAGAGGCTGAAAGGAAAAAAAAATAAATTCTCGCCGCTGACCTGCCGCTCGTTCCAGCAATACATTTCCTGGTCCTCTCTGCGCTTCTGTTGGATTCCAGTTTGATCAAATAAAACTGTTCAGAACCTTAAAGAGAACCTGGTGGGCGGGGCCAACACCTGCTCATGAATAAGATTTGAGCACTAAATACTCGAAACGACTGCATCTTACAGAATAAGGGACACAGCGCTGGAAACAGCCTGTCACTACCTTGTGCTGCCCTCATCAAGGGAGGCATAAACTACGTGACAGGTTCTCTTTAAAGCAATCTTCTCACTACATCCATTTTCAACCCCTTTCTCAGTTTCATTTTTGAATTCAGAGGTGCGTTTACTGGTTTTATTGGCTACTACAGGCCTGCAGTTAAGAGCTGTCGAGGACACCAGGTCTGTAGCTATAGCAACCAGCCTATCAGAGATTGAACAGGTCTGTAGCTATAGCAACCTGAGGAGCTGATACAGCCTTTACAAGAGGGGATATCTCAGAATAGGTATGACACTGTTAATGGACACATATTGCAAAATGATTTGTTTTTGCAAGATCTTTAACATAAAAAGTAATCCTTGTAGCGAGACAACCCCTTTAACTTCCCAACGGTGCGGTCACATAACAGCTGCTGCTAATCACATGTTACAGTGGTGTTGTGCCATTCGACAAAACCCAGAAGCCAAGAGAAGACCGGCGGAGAGGACCACAAGGCCCATTGCTTGAAGAGTTTTTTTTTTCCTTCCAGACTCTACATAATTTAGTTTAAAAAAGGGAAGTAGGACAACTTAAGAAAATCATAACTTCCAGGCACATGTCATCTCTCTGTCACTTGATGAGGTCTACCTGTATAATTTGGAATCTTTAAAAAGAATACTTGGTTTAAGTTTTATATTTTTTGAAGAAGGCGAGGAAAAAAAAATCAATCATAAATGTGTATGTGGTGTTACACGTTCTGACTATACTTTTGGACACTGTTTTACATGACCCACAAACCAGTACAGAAGTCATACTGTTGGCTAGAAGTCAATGATGCAAGAAGAGACTTATCTCTAGCAAACTACAGTATGATGTACTTTTCATCTGCACCTTCCCACAGCTCCAGCATAGAAGCACCATGCCGCCAAGCTTCACCTCCTACTAGACTAGGTCTATAAAAGGCAAATGTTTTGCTATGTAAATTTAAAATGCTTTCCATTCTTCCTCTCATGCTCCTTAGCAACGTTCTACAAAATGCCAACTAAAATGATTTAACAGACTAACTGTGCACTCTAACACTTTCTTACTTTCATATAAAAGAATTTCATGTTTATCGCTACTTTTTTGGTTCATTTTTTCTTTTATCATGGTATGTAAAAGCAAATTATTTTCCATTTGTGTTGCAGTTTCTGTTTAGCTCAATACAGTCAATATCTTCAAAGCAGGCATAAAAAAGAAGCAACAGTACAGCAGCAGTTTTATATGCCTTCTGGCTCACGAGAGCAACATACAGCTGACACTGCGTATAGGTTTCTCTTGCTGAGAGTTGACAATTTTTAACTGGCTTCCCACAATACAAAAGAACACTACATGCAACTAGCTGTAGCCGCCAATGATAGAATTAATAGTGCAATTTATTAGGGAAGATGACAATATATTCAATATATATCCAGATCCTCCTTAATATACTTTCACCCAATTCAATCTCTGATACACAGTGCCAAGCAAAAGGGTAACATTGTTTTAAACTTTTGACTTTTAGGGTCCGTATCTTACCATCCACTACAGCTTTCACTGTGAGACTGCCATAATTTTATAGACAACTTTCTTGGCTATCTCATACATCAATTTGACTTGCAATTATTTAGCACATGCTTAGTTTTGCAGAATCAAGTAGCAGCCAAGAAAAGAAACTGCATCATCCAGCTCATCGATAATGGTCTCATGACCAAGAAAATTGCCAAACTGCATCACAGGAGTGCCATGACAGCTGGTAGAATATGAAATGAAGTCAATCCTTTAATTCCAAGGTGGAAGTTCAGGCAAAACAATCAAGTCGGCTCATCACAATGTCAATCAGTTCTGGCACAACAAACACAAAAGTGGAGGTGGCTCGTATGCCTCATAGTGAGATCACACATATCCATGCAAGCACCAAGTGACACGCAATACACAAGTCTGAAATGGTGGCCCAAAAAAAAAGATGGGCATCAACATCAATATCATAAGTGTTGGCCCGAGTTTACAAAAAAGTATGAATAGTGGATAGTAGAAGTTGGCAAACGATGAGATAAGTCAATAGACTTGGCTTTGATGGGTGAAAATGGGTCTGGAAGAATCAAGGGAAAAGGAGGTTAGTGGATCGAGAAATTGAAGAAACTGTCAAGTTCAGTGGAGGAGGCCCGATACCATGGGGTTGTTTCACAACTAAAGCCGTTGGATGCTTGACCAGGATCGATGGTGGTTTCAATGCTGAGCTGTGAGTATTCTACAAGAGTAGTTACTTCGTACATTTGAGCTCTATGGGTATTAAAAGCATGACAGTGTTCCAGCAGGACAATGACCAGGAGCATATGTCAAGATAGGTAAAGAAATGGTTCAATGACAAAGAAGCAGAGTCACTGGATCGGTCCCCAGACCTCAACCCAATCGAACACGTGTAGCTAGAGATGAAGAAAAAGCTGTATTCGTACCAGACTCTACCAAAATGTACCAAAAATTGGGAACATGTACAAGAGACCTGGGATCAGATTTTGGTTGAGACACACTTGGATCTGATCGAGAGCATGCCCAGAAGGATTAAAAACTAATGGTGGATTTACACAGTACTAAAAAATTAAAGTCTAGATTTTTAGGAGCAAATCTGTAACACTGCAGTTGGGGTACAGCCACATAGCATATGTAAATTGCCAGTTGGATTATGTTTAAGAATCCGACTGGTATTTTATCGCCATCTGCATGGTTTTGGGGACGGTTCTGTCCGTGTAGACTACTGAACGGATTTTCTATTAACGTCAATGGGAATGATTGGTTTTCAGATGGTGTCCAAATCCACAAACCGTCTGAAAATCCAAATCAAGAAATCATACCGTGTGGAGGCACCCTTACATGACAAGCATCTACATAACTAAGCAAATGTTAAATAGTTCTAGTCAAATTAATGTATGAGATGGCCAAGATGATTGTCTATAAGATGATAGTAGTCTCACATTCAAAGCTGTAGTGGATGGTGAGATATGGAGCCTGAAAGTCAAAATTTAAAAACACTGTTACCCTTTGCTTGGCACTGTATAGCCCAATCAAAAAAAGCGACCTAATCGCCCCCATAAAGGCAGTCCCACTCACTCTAAGTGTGAGCTATACGAATAAAGGGATACATTTATCATGAGTAAAGTGGTCTTTTTTTCCTGATATATTGCACTATTAACTATCATTGGTGGCTACAATTAAATGCATGTAGTCTTCTTTTGCATTGTACGATTATGTAGATGGTAATATTTTAAATAATGTAGAATAAAGATTTATCTTTTATTGGGAATTTTCTTTTGCTGTGACTAATTTATTTTGGACATAATTTACATTTCTTGCCCACATACTTTAACTAAGAAATGGTAATAAAGATCTCTTATTTTTTACAATAGGTATCCAAAAGATTGAAATGCTATTATTCTTACATAAATAACACATCTGACTTAGTAGCGAAGAGCAGCCCCTGTTTAACAATGTCGGTTTCTATTTTTGAGTTTAATAAGGGCATGTCCCCAGGGCAAGTTTTTCAGCCGGTTTTGCAGCCAGTTTTCGGTTTTGAAAGCCGTCTGCAAACCGGCTGACAAACTTTTACATGAATCTCTATGGAAAATCTGTACGGATATTCCGCCAGACTCTCTTTAGACCGCCGGCGGTCCAAAAAGGATTGAACATGTTCATTCTTCCATCAGAACGGACCCAGAGACGCATCTAACAATTAGCAGTGAGGTTATCACTGCCGACAATGACAGACACGCAGCGGCGTTCACGAGTGATTGCCGCTGCGTGTTTGCAACGCGCCTGTTGGGTCCGTATTGCAGATGCGATCGAAGAATTGCATGTGAGTTTTGAGCGGTTTACATTGACTCCAATGTTAATCTTCCATCTAGAAACCAGTCGGAAGAATTAACATGTTCTATGTTTAGCGGACCACCAGAGGTGTGATAAACCGCCCGGCGGAAAAACACTGCAGTGGGGACTGCTGGACGGTTTTTACATTGAAGTCTACGGGAGAGAGTTGCTTGCAGGTTTTCAGACTGGTTCTAAAACCACAAACAGTCTGAAAAACCGTCCAAAAACCCTTGCCATGGGGACAAACTAAGTGTGCTTAGCTGTGATCTTTTACCTGCAGCAAGAAAGAGGACAACCTGTACCTATCAAATACTTCACCTCTAAATGACATATAGTGTACACTTACACCATGATGCCAGCAAGGGAGCAGGTAACAGATGTTAGTCACAACCAGCACCTGGTGCTAGCAGCCAGGTTCAGAGAGCTATCCAATCCCAGCTTTTAAACCCCTGAGATGTCCCAGGTAATGTGTCATCATCATCTAAGGGATTAAGGAACGGTGCTGTGCACCCTTCCGTTGCATGACCGGCTAACCTACAACCAATGTGGGTGCTACACAGGGTGTAATAGGAGAGCCATTTTTGTACAATGTTCTGAAATATCCCACTACAAGAAAAAAAAAATTTAAGCATAACACATAACTGGTATTACCATACACATATATGTCTAATATACAGTATATCAATAACACAATTTATCCTGTGTGTTGAACATCGTAAAAAAACAAAAAACAAAATCCCAACACACCAAGGTTGTGTCAAAAAAGTAGCATATATTCTAAAGTGATGGCAACAGAAAGTACACCTCTGTCCAAGAAAATCTAGCCCTGAAACATGATCATAGAGGGAAAAACCAAAAAGTTATTAGTTGTAGAACAATTTAAAAATATTTATTTTAAATTGAAAACGTTTTTTAGTATCTTCGGAATCGTACTGACTTGCAGAAAACAGATAGCATGTCATTTATATTGAACTTCATTAAAACTAGACCACCACATACATGTCGCAATTGCATTTTGTTAGAAGTTTCATCCCACAAACAATTTTTTTTTGTTTGCCAGGACATTTAATTTTATCATTAAAAAGCACACTGTTGAAAAAAAAAAAAAAAAGCCCCTACAGTTGCAACTAGAAGTTTACATACACTATATAAAAATACACATATACATGTTTTTTCTCATTATCTGACATGAAATCAAAATAAACATCTATTTTAGGTCAATTAGGATTACCAAAATTATTTATATTTGCCAAATGCTAGAATAACGAGATAATTTAAGGCATTTTTATTACTTTCTGCAAAGTCAAACGTTTACATACACTAGGATTACTATGCCTTTAAACAATTTGGGACAACCCATATGATGGGTCAATGTCTTTATGATATCATGTCTTTGGAAGCTTCTGATTTATAGGCAACATCTGAGTTAAGCTATGTTCACACGGCTAAGTTTGGGCCGTATTTCGGTCCGTAATTACGCGCCGGAGTGCGCAAATTATGGGCTGAAAACGGCCCATTCATTACGGTAATTCACAGTTCTCATAAGAAACTATGGATTACGTCTCCTCTCCCCACCCGGCGGGGAGATAATTGACATGTGAATTACCAGCGGCGTATACGCGCCGCTGGCAATTCAAGTCAATGGGCCGGCGAAGTGCCGGCCCCCTGCTCAGTCCCCCTCCGCCCCCCCGGTCACACGGCGTAATTACGCCCTGCAAATACACCGTGTGAACATAGCCTTAGAGACACACCTGTGGATGTCTTTTAAAGCACACAAGAAACACACAGCTTCTGTGTGTTACATCATGGGAAAGTCTAAAGGAATCAGCCAAGATATCAGGAAGAGAATTGTGGACTTGCACAAGTCTAGTTCATCATTGGGTACAATTTCCAGATACCTGAAGGTAGAGGCAAGTAGAGACGAAAAGGGAAAGTCCAGCCATCATACCACTCAGGAAGGAGATGGGTTCTGTGTCTCAGAGATGAACGTGCTATAGTCCGACATGTGCATATCAACCCAAGAACAAAAGCAAAAGACTATGTGAAGATGCTGGTGGAAGCTGGTAAGATTGTGTCATTACCCATACTGAACCGAGTACAGTATCAACATGGACTGAAAGGCCAGTCTGCCAGGAAGAAGCCATTACTCCAAAAGAAACATGAAAGCCAGATTAATGTTTGCAAATGCACACAGGAAAAAAGGCCTACATTTTTGGAGACATGTCGCGTGGTCTGATAAATCTAAAATTGAACTGTTTGGCTATAATGACCATTGTTCCGTTTGGAGAAAAAAGGGAAAAGCTTGGAAGCCTAAGAACACCATCCCAACTGTGAAACACCGGAGTGGCAGCATCATGTTGTGGGGTGGTTTTGTTGTAGGAGGGACTGGTCTACTTCATAAAATAGATGGCATAAAAAGATTATGTGGCAATACTGAAGCACAATCTCAAAAACCCAGCCAGGGTTAAACCTGGGGGAAATGGGTTTTCCAAATGGAAAATGACCGGCATACTCCCAAACGGGGTTACAAAGGGGTTTTAAGGAAAACCAAGTCAATGTTTTGGGGTGGGCAATCACAAACTCATCTTAATCCCCCTTTAAAATGTATGGGCAAAGCTGAAAAGGCATGTGTGAGCAAGGCGACCTACAAACATGGCTCAGTTATACTAGTTCTGTCAGGAGGAATGGGACAAAATTCCTAACAACTATTGTGAGAAGCTTGTGGATATCTAAAACGTTTGCCCCAAGTCATATATTTTAAGGGAAATGCTACCAAATACTGATTAAATTATTATTTGTAAACCTTGGACTTTGCAGAAAGTAAAAAAAATAAATGAAAAAAATGGTCTTCAAAAATTCTCTCTCTCTCTCATTAATCTGGCATTTGGAAAATATAAATAATTTTGGTAATCCTAATTAACCTAAAACGGGTAAGGTTTATTCTGATTTCATGTCAGATAGTGAGAAAAACATGAATATGTGTCTTTTTATATAGTGTATGTAAACTTCTGGGTACAACTGTATGTCTATGTAGAGCGAAAAATAAAGTTATGGTTTTTAAAAGATGGAAAGGAAAAAACACGAGCACTACATCAATCTAAATCCATGCAGCTGGAATGGGTAGCAGGGGTTGTCTCACTATAAAGATTAGCTTTAAACATGTAGGTATTGGTAAATAAAGACTTTTTTCAAATACATTTCTTTATTTTTTATAGGATATGAGAGATTTTCTCTAGGTTATCAACCTGCTCTCCTCTTCAACTTATTTCAGAGCAGAGGGTGGCATCACAACAGGTTGACACACAGGACTGCTGGCAGCATAAGAACATAGTGTGTTATCGCTAACAAACAAGGGAGATTAATTCCTTTTGTTTGCTTTGAGCTCTGTAACCTTCTGCTCTATGGAAAACATCTCCTGATCTCATGTCAGTGCAATTAGAAGAGCCGAAGTCAATCCATGCTTTAGAACCACCCACAGCCTGACCAGGAAGAGACAGGAAGCATTAATCTAAAATGGCTTGCTGCTCTGTAAAACAACATGGTAATACAACCCTTTCTAAGTCCTATTCTGTGAGCCTATGTACTGTATACACAGTCTTTGTCAGACAAGTGCTGGAAAAAGCAGACCTTGACAATGTTCACAACATGGTTCGAGCCTCTATCAGAAGATTTTTCAATGTGTATCCAGAGCTGTTCTAACCCACTGGTGGGCCCAGCGGAAAAAAGGTCAGTGGGGGCCCCCCACCTTCCTGAAAATTTTCACACAGTACACTATTAAAATGAATCCTCAGCCACTGTGGTTTAGAACGACGTTTGTCTTCTCCACTACGCCTTTCTCGAGCCATTAGTTTTTTTTATTTTTGGTACAATTTTATGTAACATATAAGGTACTGTGAAACCAAAGAAAAATTCTTATTGTGATGGAATGGAGAAAAAGAAAGACAAAAACACAGCTTCACCATTTTTGGGGTCTTTTTTTTTTTTTTTCTAGTTTACTGTGTGGATTAAGTGACAGCTCCAGCTCGTTCCATACATCCTTCCTATAACATGACATACAGTGACATAAAATTTTGGGAAGGGGTTAAAATTCTGCCATAATAACAGGAGAGGTGCTAGGCAATGCCTAATCAATAGTTCAGAACTGGGCAAAGAGTCAGCATGGAACCGCCAAGTGGCTACAGCATCTCTCTTCCACCGACAGCATGTAACATTAGTCATAAGTAGTAATAAGCACTAGGTTATAATCTGGAAAACAGAGCATTAACATTTCAAACGTATAAAACTACATGATCTGATTACATTGGTGAAGACGACACTAGCTATTCCAAATCTACCTTAAATGGATTGTCTCATTCCAGCATTTGGCAGCCTTTTATGCTGGTTGCCAAGCAGAGCTTCTGAAATGGTGGGGCGTTTCTCCTCCCTGCAGGGAGTATCGTCACTCTAGGCAAATACGCCCCACAGTGTACACATCTCATCACATTCTGTGTGAGCTGGGGAAAGGGAGAGCTTCTCAGCTGTCTTTGGAATTACTGGAATTGAAAAGTTAAAGGGAACCTGTCACATAGGTTGTGCCCCCCTTGCTGAGGACACCACAAGCTAGTGTCAGACCTGCTGTTTCCAGTGCTGTGTCCCTTATTCTGTAAGATGCAGCTGTTTTAGAGCATTTAGCCCTTAAATCTCATTCATGAGCAGGTGTTAGCCCCATCAACCAAAGGCTAGCTCAGCCCACTGACAGTTATTCACATAGGTTTTTCAGTTGAGGTAGGCGGGGCTAGCCTCAGGTGGGAAGGTTTTGAAAAAAACTGACACTGAAGGATTCTTCAAATGACTCTTCTAGCTGAAAACTTCAGATTGGAGTATTTAATACACGAAAACTACAGCATCTTACAGAATAAGGGACACAGCACTGGAAACAGCAGGTCTGACACTACCTTCTTTTGTCCTCGAAACAATGAAAGGGGTAGTAGAAGGAAACCCCACAATGCCACAATCTAGTACTAGTTTACAATTAGAATATAAATCACTGGAGTAAACTATAAAATATAACATTTAATTATACCATTAAAATAATAATAGAAAAGGACAGGAGGATCAAAGCACTATACCACTAAAATATAGAGATAAATAGCGGCCAACGAATAAGCTGACCCTATAAACCCCTACACACTAACTGCCTATTGGTGAAAGAATGCGGGGATAGCGTCCTGATAAGGACGGCCCCACCCGGAACCTCACTAAAATACCTAATGCCCCCTAATAGTGACCTTTGTCTACATTTAAATAATTTGAAACCCTTAAACAAAAAACCCGACGCGTTTTTTTCCCTCAGGGTTTTAATATGAAAAATTTCCCTCGGGGTAAAGAAAAGTATTAAGAAAGATCTGGGCTGATATAAAAAAAGGTACAATACCCAATGCTTTGATTGATTTAAGCTCAAATATTTTCCCAAAAGGGTTTTTCAAAAACTTTAAACCCAATCCGTAAAGAAATTTTAGCAAATTAAGGGGGAAACAAAAATTTTTTTTTAACACCCCTACGCTTTCTAGGGAAGCCTTTTAACTTTAAAAATTTCATTTCATGCAAGGGATTGGTACAAATTTAGAGAGATGTCTCCCAAAAAAGTACATAATGACCTTATTGTCCCTTTTTTTTTTTACCCCGAATCAGAAAGGGCTACCCCCCGAAACCTTTTTTTGTTTCATTTAGTTTTAAGGGTATGGCAATGCTTGCTACCACAAAATATTAGATGGACTATAAATTTTTAAGTCCCCCCATAAAATATGACCGACAAATCACAAAGAAATATCCCAAATAACATATCAAATCATTCTTTTGCCATTAGCATAAGACAAGTGCTTTCCCCAAAGTGAGTCTCTATTAAAAATTGAAATTACTCCCTTTGTTTTTTAGTGGAGAAAAGGGGTTTCTGTTTTCCCCATAAAATTGCTCACATGTGGGAGTTTTCCCGGCGTCTCTCATCATTGCGGTTTTGGGGGTGCATTTATTTTAAAGAGCTTGGGCATCCGGGCTCCGAGAAACGCCCTCAGCTTTTTGATTGGGATGGGGATTTTTGAATCACAATTGGGGGTATTTTTACTCGGGGCAAACAAATTAAAACACCCCGCCCCTTTTTCTGTAAAAGTATAGCAGGGCGGGGAAACCCCAAATTACAACTTAGTTTTACACGTTCAAAGGGGATTTACGGCAAAGGGGGATTAATTTTAAAAAAAAAACTGGCTGGTTTTTGGAACCTTTTTTTGCAATCTATAACAATGCACGGGTTTACATAACAAGGGAAATTAAAACAATGCGGGATGGTTTTAAATTTAAAAATACCAAAAGGGTTTAATGATGATAAGGGGGGGCTGAAAAACTTATTTAAAAATTCCCTAGACCCCCAATTTTAGACCCTAAAAAAGGGGCAATAGGAGATTTTTTACCAGGATACAGGGGGCCCTAAGGGGGGAAAACATTAAAAAATATTTTTCCCGGGTGAGAGAGAGAGAGTTTCGGAAACAGATGATCCCCTTAAAAACTAAGGTAACTAAAGAGAGAAAAAAAGGGGGAGAAATTTTTAAAATGGGGAAAAGAGAAAAAAGGTTTTAAATGATTAAAAAAAGCGCTAAAATTAAGCTGCTCATTAAAGACCCAAAAGGGATACACAATTCAATCTTGGTTTTCCTTTTTGGTTTTTCAGCTTAAAGGGGAACCCCCTTCACAATGTCCCCAAAACCCCGTGGTGTTTTGGACGAAAAATTCACCCCAATCCCTCAAATTTCAAATCTTAAACATTTTCCCCCAAAATGAAACTCATTCAATGTTTTCCAGTTGCACCTTTTTTATTTCTTTTGTCCCCAAATTTTGCGCCCCAAATTTTCTTTGTTTCCCATGGCCTAATCTTTTCCCCACATTTCCAGGGCAGCAGCATGTCCCTTAAAATTTTCACTTTAAAAGGACTTAAAATTAAGGGAAACCCTTTAATCTCAAGGGCTGTTTTTTTAACAGACAAAAAAAATTTTTTGGGTTTTAAGGTTTTAAAACCAAATTTAAAAGGTTTTAAATGGCCACTTTTTTTAAAAGCACCCTTTTGGGTTTGTTTTTTAAAAGGCCAAGACTTTTTCCCTCCGCACTGTGGGAAAGCACAACAGGCAGAAACGCAGGGTTTCCCAAATTTTGGGCTTTAAAGAAAACAATTGCTCACCAAATTTTTTCCTTTCTTTAAAAAAATTAAAAGGAAAAAAAAAATTTCAGGTGAGCTTAATAGAAAACTTATTTTATTTTCAAAATGTAAAATACAAAAGATTAAAAAATATATCCAAGAATAAACAAAATTTAAAATTTTGGGTAATACGACTTTTTATTTTTTTACCAACAAAACAAAAAACCTTGTTATTTTTTGAAATTTCCATTTTTAAAATCCAGGTAAAAACAATAACAAAGGGAAAATTAAAAAATTGGGAAAGGGAAAAGGATAAAACCCAAAAAATTTGGGAAAGGCAAAGGGGGGGGGAAAGGGGGGGGGCCAAAAACCAACCCACCTGGGGGGGTGGGGGCATTTCCTTTACAGTTTAAGGGGCAACACAGAGGAGAAAAAAAGAAAATCAATACAATCTTTCAAACAAGATTAAAACTACTTGCAAAACGCTTTTTAAGAGATTAAACAATCTTGTGATTACATTACTGGAGGCAATACTATTTTAGTTAATTACATCTTTTTTGGGGTTCAGCTTGGAAGTTTGGGAAGCTCCCAATTTAAAAGGGGGCGAGGGACTAAAAAATTGAAGAAACAAAAAAGGAAAAGGGAAAAATGAAGAAAAAATTTTAAGCCCCCAATTTGCATTTTTTTAGAGTTTAAAAAAGAAATTCCCACAAATCCATTTTAAAAGCCCCGTGGGGTATCCGGGTCTTTTTTACTTCACCCTTTTTGCTAGCAAAAACCCGGGTTGGCAAAATCATTGAACAGAAAGTAAACTAAAAACCAAAAGACACCCCCAAAAGAGTCACCTGAATTGGAACGAAGAAAAGGGTCGGGTACATTTTTTTCATGACACTGAAAAGGGGGGGCAAAAGGGGGGTCCCAAAGGGTTTTTTTAAAACTTTTCGGGATCCATACCCTCACCATCCACTACAGCTTTAAATGCCTTTATAAAAACAATAAATTTTGGGCCCTCATACAAAAATTTTTGCCCTTTCAAAAATTTTTAGAAATTTTCTTATTTTTATGCAATTTCCCTTCATGAAATTTGGGGTAAAAAATACTTTTTTCTTAAACTCTACCCTTTTACGTTTTTCGTTTGGGTTAGGTCTGGTGCTATGGGTCCATCCACAACATTCTAGCTCAATTGTCTTTGGAACCATTTTTCTTTGGGCCAAATTTTCCGACTTTAAAGCTTGGGGTCGTTTTTCCTGCTGAATACTATGTTGTTCCTTTTTGAAACCCACAGTTTTCAAGTGTACAAAGAAAACAAAACTTTTAGGATACCACATATACTCATTTGCTGGGGAGCACCACCGTTTCCCGGTAAAGAATCCGAAACCGCGGGGCTACGTCTTTAAAGTTTCCCTAAACCCAAAATTTTGACGGGTTCCTCCTTTTAAAAGGGGTTTTTCCCTCACCATGCTATTTGTAAGCCTACTCTTCAAAACTCCCCCCATTTGGTCGGGCTCTGGTGGGTCTATTGGGAGTGTTTGGGCAAAATCAATTTTTCTACCCCAAAACGGAGCCTGTAAAGGGAAAATTTGGTGATAAAGGGGTCTAAAAAGCGGGACAGGGGCAAAAAAAGCTCTTAAAGGGTTTTAAAAATTTTGGTTAGTAACATAGGTAAACAAGCTTCTGTGCTGGAGAGAACACAAGAGGGAGTGAGCCCCCAAAAGGGCTGTTGGGGCAGCGGGCGCAATAAGTGAAAGAGAGATGACACAAACCTACGGGAAACTTATTGATCAAAATGAGTTTAAAATCCCCCTCTATCTCCTAAACAAAGCAGAATGAAAAGAGCAATTCATTTTGTTTAATATTCTTTATTTTTTACA
Source organism: Phyllomedusa bahiana (assembly GCA_025379985.1). NCBI lineage: Eukaryota > Metazoa > Chordata > Amphibia > Anura > Hylidae > Phyllomedusa > Phyllomedusa bahiana. The sequence goes on along the minus strand of JAODAL010016759.1, from coordinate 60,853 downwards.
TTTGCCTACATATTTAAAGCTAATCACTGTGGTAAGAAAACCCCTTTAACACAGTTTCGGCTTTTTTTTTTTCTACTACCTACAACTAATGGGTCATGGAACATTATAGGAGAGTAAAATGGATTCAAGTTTCCATTTAACAAAGCTTTTTTGCTTTACTGAAACTCAAAATTTCCTTTTTTCAAAAAAATTTTGGAAAACTGGCAACAAACAGTTTTGCAAAAACAATTGTTAATTTATTAAAATTTTTTGGATATCATAAAAATAATTTTAAACAAATTTTCCCATTTTCTTTTTTAGGTTTTTTTAAATTTAAAAAGGGTTTTAAAATGTTTCCAAGACTTCTAAAAATAAATAAAAAAGCCTGGAACTCCTGCTTTCCCCCCGATGTAGGGTTTTTGACCGGGACGGGTAATTTTTAAATTTAAAGGAGAGCGGGCAATCCCTTTGTTTTGGGGGTTTGGGTCAGGACTCACAGGCTCTCTTTAAGAGTCCTGGCAGCGGTTACTAAAAATTTTTTAAAAAAAATTTCAGGGGGCCTTTTTTGCACAAATACAGATTTCTCTGCTGCAGAAAGGTTACCCAAATTTAGGCAATTTTACGCAACCGTTTTTAAGGTACTTACCTTTAAATGTTCTATGTCAGCCAAAACCCTATAAGCCCAAGAAATTTAACTTTACCAAAATGTTGCGACTCTTTACATTTTAATAAAAATGGTGGCTTTATGACCTGAAATAAAAATACTTTTTAAATTTTACTTTTTCCAACCCTTTTGGAGGCCCCCTACCATCTTATTCAATGGATTGGGGAAAACAGGGCCAAACCCAAAATCTGGGAACCCCTTTACATAAATTTGGTTTCGGGAAATTTCTCAAAAGGGTTTTCGTCACAAAAACAATTTAACGGTACAATTAAACAGTGAACCCCAATTTCAATCCCTTTATGTAAACAAACCAATTTTTTGGTCATAAGGCTTTTAAAATTTCATTGAAGGGGAAGAAAAGTTTTTTTTTACTAATTTTCAAGGGAAAGATAAATATATTTCAAGATTTTATGGGGTTTTAATTGCTGAAATCTTCAAAAGTATGTGCAGAAAGGGTATTTATAAAAATAGTGCTTTTTGTCTCCTTTTGGACCAGCTTTAAAAATTGCCAAACAGCTGCCCCAAAAAAAAAACACTTCCATCTAAAACTCACAGATCATTCAACATTGAGTCAGTGATCCCAATTAGTGACTAAGTAGATACATGGACTGGCATAGTGAATGCTCTGCTTTCATATTTTAATCAGATTTCAGCTTTGCTTTTGCTGGCTTAATCCTGAAAGATGTTGCTACAGAATTTCACGCAGTGAATGTAAGTGATAAGAACCAGTCATGTTGATAGAAAACTTTGCAGAGACCTTAAATTTTACCAAAGAAAGAAAAACTGAAAGAAAAGAAATGAAGTGTCAAATGAAAAACTGTATCCTTTAAGTTGTAACACCATGGTAGTAAGGTAAAAACACTTGTATGAAACGTGAGATAATATAATGACGGTAGCTTCAATGAGGTCAAAAAGGACATCCATAGTTTTCATACAGTCCTTCAGCAGCAGTATTCACACTTTACAGTATGGATTCCAATATAGCTGCTCTTTAAAAATGTTTCACCCATTAAGGACCAAGCATTTTTTTGTTTTTTTGTTTTTTGGTCGACTCATTTGTTTTTTTTTTTTCTCACCCTCTAAGAGTCATAACTTTTTATTTTTCCATCTACATAGACATACGAGTGCTTTTATTTTGCCGGATAATATGTACTTTCTAATGGTGTTATTCACCATACCATAGAATTTACTGGCAAATCGCAAAAATTTTTTAAGTGAGTCAATATGTAAAAAAAAAAAAAAAAAAAAAAAAAAAAGAAAGATGTATTTGCACCATGTATTTTTGTTTTTTACAGCGTTTACTCCCCGGTATAAATGTGTTCTCTGTACTCTGCAGGTTGATACGATTCCGTCAATACCCAATAAGTAGGGTTTGCGTATGGACCCGAGTGAGGGTGCAGATTTTTTGCAGCTTGAAGTGTACTTTTTATTGGTGCCTTTTTGGAATAGATGTGACTTTTGTGATCACTTTTATTTCAATTTTTGGGGGACATGAAATGACCAACAAACCACAATTTTGGCGTCTGCAGTTTTTTCTTCTTCTATGGTGTTCACCTTATGAGATAAATAATGTTATACTTGAATAGACGGAACCTTTTTCGGATGCGGTGATACCAATTATGTGTAAATTTTTTTTATTTATCCATTTTAATTGTAAAATGGCAAAAGAGGGGGAGGATTTCGAAAAATATATATATATATATATATATATATATATATATTATATATATATATACTATTATATATAATATATATAATATATACACACACACTTTTTTTTTTTCTACTTTAACTTCGGTCCCCCTAGAATGCTTAACCACTACGGGGCGCAATCGTTTATGCAGCCATTGGATAAACAATGCAATAGGGTGTACAAAGATGGTGGTTGTACTACTTCCTGCCGGGGACACTAGGCTTCCAGTCGCCATGTAAACCGATCAGGCTCCCCCCATCTCACCATTGGGGCCGGATTACAGTAAGGAACGGTGCATAACACCATTTCTCATTCATTTAGATGCCACAGTCGCGATGTCTAAGGGGTTAAACAGTGCGGAATGGAGACGACTTCCATTTTGCATGGACTGACTCGCTTAAATACTAAGTATACCTTTGCCATCTTTCTATGCTTTTATATTGTTGTGAATTGTTGATATCAAGACCACGGAGTCTGAGTCAATTAATAAATACACTTAAAGTATTTCGGTCTGTACATATATTATAATAAGGTTATGTAGCAAGATCACAGCACAATCCCACGACAAATCTCCTTACTGACACGGTAATGTAAGTTTATGTCCAGTGTCGTTAAGGAGTTCATGGAGTTATAGAGCTGGAGCCAGTAAATTCCCTCTTTGACACCACATGGCACCAGAGCACTGGAAGGATATCCAGAAAGAGAAAAAACTCGGCAAACTCGTTAGTGTCAGAAACCTGACAGTTGGCAGTTGCAAAGAGGGGTGCCCCATTTAGCAAGTAGTATAAGGAAACCAATTTAGATTTGACAATCAGAAGGACACACTGGGAAATATACATCCTGGGAATGAGGAGAAACAAGATGAAACACAAGGAGATTAGGTCTTGACACAGGGGGTGATTCCTCTGTCACAGTCATGCTGCCAAAGACCTTCAGAGATACCTTGGTGTCCCAAGAAAGGCAAATAGACATAAAATACTGCGCGTTACACACTGAATACAGTGACAATGCAAAAGAACTTTGTTCCTGTGAAAGGTTAATCATTTTTTCAAAAGACCCTGGTTGCAGCTTCAGTAACAATAAACAGATTATTACAGAATATCAGTCACAAATCAGGATAATACAGAAACTATACTGAAGGAGCACAAAACTTTTAGAATACAAACATAATGTGATCGAAAATTCATGTTTGGTTTCTTTTTAAAGAGGACCTATCCAATCTACATTTCTAACATGTATGTTTTAGTATGTACTTTTATTACTCATTAGAAAAAAACATCTTTTCCTAAAACCTTGTTGCGATGTTCCTCTATTATTCTTCTAAAAAATGTAGTCATCATAGAGTTTCACATCATATATAAAACAAAGTCAAACCTTATTTTACTTTGCTACAACGCCATGTATTATAGGACCACCTCCTAGTCCATCATGTATTACAAAGAATTGGATAACATGGCCAAACAATGCAAAAAAAACCCCACTTATTTACTTGCATCAAAAATACATACAATGTAGCAGGGCTGTGGAGTCTGTAAGCCAAAGCTCAGACTCCCTCATACATGAGGCATGTTTAAGTGAAAATTTTACTGTAGTAATATGGTAACATCAGGCTTTTTCTCACCCTTATGATTGTAAATATGCAAAACACTTTAAAGTGGGAAAAAAACAGTTTTCAACAAAAACCTCCTGAACAACATTTGTGGGGTCTACGAATTATTTCTGAGAAACAATATCACTGGAAAAATAGACGTAAAACTTACCCTTTAATGGTCTAGTAAAATACAGACCAGCAAGATTTATTTATACCCAGGACAATGGGGCATCCTCTACATCTAATGGAAAGAAAGTTTCTACATAAACATAGAAAGGCATTCTTTACTGTTAGAGCGTTGAGACTGTGGAACTCTCTGCCAGAGGAACTTGTCATGGTGAATTCAATAACATAGTTCAAAAATGGTCTGGCTGCATTTCTGGAGCGTAATAATATAACAAGTTATAGTGACTAGGATTCTCGAGAAGGGGGCGTTGATCCAGAGATTTATTTTAATTGCCAGATTGGAGTCAGGAAGGATTTTTTTTCCCTAAAATGAGGACAATTTGGCTTCTACCTCATGGGGGTTGTTGCCTTCCTCTGGATCAACACTTTAGAAACAGGCTGAACTGGATGGACGTCTGTCATTTTTTGGCGTTACAAACTATGTAACAATCCATAAGATCCAAATGAAAAAAGGCTTACACTAAAAAGATAAATACAAATCTAAAAGGTGTGGGGGCCAATATAACCCTATTACACCTTATGCTACAGACTGCCTATTAAACAATATGAGGACATTGTCCGAATAAGGACAGCCCCACCCGGAACTTGACTATAACGCCCTGGTACTCCATGATAAACGGGGGCCCAAAAGATACTAACCCAAAGTCCCACAAAAAAAAAAAGTTCCAAAGTTCCTACGCGTGTCCTTCCTAAGCTCTACAGGAATTCCTCAGGGGACAACAGAGTATATGTAAGCAGTAGGGTCACATATAGATATAGTCAATAAGGACACAAATGTATAGATTGCAGGAACATACTCAAACAAGGTGTCCTGGATATAATTATATATTAAATAGATAGCAGGGACACTAAACAGGTAAATATGGGGTAAGCAACGGTTAAAACAAACTTATCCCAGTAAGTCCGTATGGGGCATAAAATAACCAACTTACCCGCCACTGCAATTAACTGGAGCGTAGGAGTGGGCTATTCTCATTGATATCTCAGAGTCCCACCTGCAGGTGCTTAAATCATCTGCACACTGCAAACCCAGTCAGAAAAAGTTCACACGCCGACTGATGTGCCCAAAGACTGTCTAGTGGTAAGCTAGCTATGGCCAGAGAGTGGGTAACCATTCAAAATAAACCCCACTCCATAGTGCAAAAGCACGTGATACTCAGTGCTCTGTTGAGAGCTTGTCTGCTCTCACATTCAGTCTGTGGCGTCTGACTAAAATAGTATCAAGTATTGAGAAATAGTATCGCCTCCATCAGATCCATCATAGAGGTCCTCAAATGTGATCCAATTATTTTAAGGCTAGAGAACGGCCTCTCTACACTAACTTGGGTTGGTGGCAAAGCAGTGACCACATGGGCAACATCTCTAACAATGTCAGGGTATAAAGGAATTGCCTCAGGCACAGTCAGTTCTGATGAACGGTTGAACTCTTCTACTTCTATATTTTGCTATAATATGGTCAATCTGTTTGTGGATCCAAAGATTGTGGAATCTTTTCCCCTGCGGCAACACTTAGCCTGCTCCATGTCATCCAAATACTTTTCAAAATTAAACTCCTCATCTGAGGCTGAAGATATGGGAGCAGTAGCACTGGCACGACCCAATTTCTCTTGCTCTTGGCACTGCATTGAACTGTACCAATTTACTATATATTTTGGGAGTTTGAATCATTCCATTTTTATAAATACTCCGACTAGAACAAAATGGACACGGACTCCAACGCCACAGTCTTGCAACGTAGAGAACAGCGTATTCAGCTACAACTGCCTTAATGGTTAAATTTCACCTGTAGCACACATCCTCTCCTTAGAATAGTGCCATCATATTTCAATGTTCATATCCTTTAACAAATCAAATATGTACAGAAGAGTAGAGCTGCCTGCAAGTCTGTGCAGACCAGCGGCGTTTTGAAGCAGTGTCTTCCTGGCCATAGCCATGTACAGGAACCTCAAGTCGGCGCATGACAGTTGAATAGTACAAAGCGTGACCTACATTTAACAGGAAAATATTCAACTTCTTATAGGTTTATGTGACTTGAAGCAAGATTTTTGAGTAGAAGTCTGAATATTCCTGACCGGACTCTTCGAGAGACAGGAGAAGTCTTGCTTCCCCACCCACATACATTGATTGACATCTTCCTTGTATCAATGTATACACAGAGCTGTCAATCACTGTATGTGGGCAGGGTCAGTCATAATTTCGGTTTCAATTTTAAGATTTTCTCTGTTTTTTACTCAGAAATGCAGCATCTAAACCTATAAATCTATGTTTTACAAAATTCAGCTCGTCTCCCTCCATCATATCCTTCTCTCATATATGGCAGCAAAAATCACAAAAGGGTTCCCTTTAAGCTAGATCCATGGCTTACACCTTTTGATAAAACTGTTAGATAGTGAAATTCTCTTATAGCTCTGCTATAAAATACAGGACCCATAGAAAGGTTTGCTATGGGGCCCTATTATTTCTGTATATGTCCATGGCTGACATGTACATTTTAATTGGACAAGAGGCAACCATGAGATTCACTGGGGGTGCATTCTGTCCATAACTTCATTTAGCATCAGCTTTCAGAACCCTCAGTTGGCACAGCGCTCAGATTTTTCATACCAGGCAATCTTTTTAATGCAGCATTTGGTAGTCAAGATTAGGTATGTTTTAAAGAAGCCTGTTTTAGAGAATATATAATGTTTTATGTCAAGCTACAGGGCACATATTAACACAAGTACAATGCCAACAGATGTTTAAAAATGTTCAAAATGGGTGAATTCCCATGAAACACACTGCAGAGATATTTGCGTTTTGGGCATAATGTGGATAAAAACTTTAACGATGTGGGAATACTGCAAAATTTAAGATTTAATGTTAATGATAGCATAATTTTGCAGATTAACAGTTGAATGTGTATGTTTGTATGGTTAAAGTGGTTTTACCACAAAGTAAAATTGACGTGGGAAGCTTGCAAATGAAATAAACATTTCACCATTCATCATTAAAAATTCCGTACCATTTTTGTTTCAGCTGCTATCTTACTGATCCATGGTGTACGGCTCATCTGTAGGGGAATCAGACCAGTGATGAGAGTGTTGGCCGTCCATGTTCAGACATCACCTCTCCTCTCAGGCAACTACTGTCAGTCTATTCCCTGTCTAGTAATCACACACACTCACTGCTGAACGGGTGTATCATTTTACTCCTGTAGGTTTCTGCAGGAAGCCTATGCTGGAAAGCAGAAGTACTAAACACCCAACTACATTGTAGCAACTCACAGCTCTTTCGTCAAACAAAGGTCTGTTTATGTAGAGTGAGCACATTGTGGGGAAAGACATGGTGATGTCAAGTCTGCTGGCTCACATGATATGTATTTCAAACAAATCATACATGCCCCCTTTTGAACACACTGAAAGCAAGAAAATGTCATTTTTCAGTCTGTGTACAAGGATTATATCGTCACATGGTTCAGATATGTGGCTGACGTTTTCCTGCTGTGGTCGGGGTCAGAGCCACAGGTGGACTCCTTCGTCACATATCTGAATGATGTCCATCCCCTCATTAAATTTACGTTGAGAAAGAATCAAGTAGCGTTACCATACGTAGAGGTTTGGGTCAGGAAGGAAGGTAAGACTATCTGTACTACTCTGTATTCGAAGATAACAGACTGCAACAACGTCCTACATTGAAATAGTCAACACGTGCCACAGGTTTTTAAAGGAATACCTAAGGCTCAATTTATTAGGGCAAGACGCATATGAGGATGAGGATAGTAAGTCTCTGGAAAGTATGGAGAACATTAGTGATAAGTTTGGCAAGAGAGGTTACAATAAGGAGGAACTTAGAAGAACTGGCCTTCAGGTGTTTACGTTATCCCGACAGGAATTGTTGCAGGTTAAAAAAAAGAAAAGGGAACAGAGATTTACGTATACATCTATGTAAGATAGCCATGCAGGTATTGTCAAGCTATACTTAAATATTGGAAGGTCCTGCGTACAGATATAAAGTATGGGCATTTGTCTAGGGATCCACCCCATTGGATTTATCAGAAAGGAAGGACTTTGGGTCAACAATTAATTTAGTCCGACTTGAGGAATTGTGAAAAAACGGGATCTCAAACATTTTTGAGAACTACTAGATCTGGCACATTTGCGTGTCTACAATGCCAGAATTGTTTATCTATAATAAAAGATAATGGAATTAAACATCCAACAAAGGGACATTCTATTAAAATTAAAGGGTTCCATACGTGCAATAGCTGGGGTGTTATCTATATGTTAAAATGTCTGTGTGGACGAGTGTATGCAGGGCAGACCAGTAGGGCAGTAAAAACGAGGCTCAATGAACGTAGATCAATGATTCGTCAGTTTAAAAAACAGGTTGAGGAATTGACTGGAACTACTTTGACAGGTGACACCGATAAAAAAAAAAGTTTTGGTGAAACTTCGATGGCCAAACATTTTGCGGTGAAAAGGCACGGCCTCTCAGAATTATGCTGGTGTGTTTTAGAGAAAGTTATGTGTAACGATAGTTCGCAATTAACTAATAAGTTATTGAAGAGATAGGCCTATTGGATTGCAACACTGGAAGCAATGGTGCCAAGAGGGTTTAACGAAAATTTTAGTCTAAGAGTATTCCTGTAAGGAAGGGGTTAATGGGCTTTTAACTTGTGTATATAAAGAGGGTGTAACTTGCAGCATGCATGCCTGAGGAAGAAGAGGAGCTATCCCCGAAACGTCGCACAGGGTGCGTTTAGTTCTGCCTGGCTGCCGGCATCTCCGGCTTACCTGGATCGGAGCAGTGATATAAAATTATTCTCGAACGGCAAGGAGCCGCACCATTCACTTGAGTATATGTTTGATGTCTACACTACATGGACATGCTGCGAAGTTGTGGTTTAATGTCTTTTATGAGATTAATAAAAGGAAGAACGGATTTTAAAGAAAGCACCGTATCCGCTATATACAGTGGTGGCCAAAAGTATTGGCACCCCTGCAATTCTGTCAGATAATACTTAGTTTCTTCCTGAAAATGATTGCAATCACAAATTTTTTGGATTATTCTCTTCATTTAATTTCTTTCAATGGAAAACCACAAAAAGAATTGTCATAAAGCCAAATTGGATATAATTCCACACCAAACATAAAAGGGGTGGACAAAAGTATGGGCACGGTTTGAAAAATCATGTGATGCTTCTCCCAATTTGTGTAATTAGCAGCACCTGTAACTTACCTGTGGCAACCTAACAGGTTGTTCCCAATAACTAAAACACACTTGCAGCCATTTGACATGGTTTAAAAATTTTAAACCTAAAACCCTGTTTTTTGCCCTTTGGTGGTACCCCCGGATCCATGGAGAAAAGAAAGAAAAACCAAAAAACCTGTCTGAGGACTTGGAGAACCCAAAATTGGGGAAAACATGAGAAAACTCAAGCCTACAACCCATCTCCAAAGACCTGAATGTTCCTGTGTACCGTGGGCAGGGGGTCATAAAAGGGTTTTTAAAGGGGCCCATGGGCACTGGGGCTAAACTCCCTAGATTTAAACCCAGGGCACTGTGGGCTAACCCCCCTGGGGGGGGGAAAAACAGAAAAAAAAAAATTTGACGAGGATTTTCAACGAAAGGGATTTTTTGGATGGGGGATAAAGAACCCCTCGCCTAAAACCAAACGGGTTAAAGGGCTGCCCTGTAGTCCGAGGGAAAAACCCAGTGTCAACCCTACACCCGCCCAGCGTCTAAAATAAAAAGGGGAAACCGAAAGGGTTAGGAAACCCAAGCGACCCCATTTCTTCCCCAACATAAAAAAACCCAGGCGGGAGTTTGCCCAAATTTTCCCTGAGAAACCCTTTAAAATGTTTTAAAAAGGGGAAGGGTTCCCTCTGGTCAAATGAGACAAAAGTAGAGCTTTTTGGGAAAAAAGGAAATCAACAGATTAAAAAGGGAAAAAAAAAAAAGAGGAAATTCAAAGAAAAGAACACGGTCCCTACAGTCAAACATGGCGGGGGTTCCCTGATTTTTTGGGGGTTTGCTTTGCTGCCACTGGACTGCTTGACCTTGCATGCATTATAAAGGGTCTGAATACTTACCAAAAAATTTTTTTGGCAGCAAATTTGGGGCCCAGTGTGAGAAAGCGGGGGCCCTCCCTCAGGGTCAAAAGCCCTTCCAGCAGGAAAATTTCCCAAAAAACACACTTCAAAAAGCACTAGAAAAGGGTTTTTTGAGGGGAAAAGCACTGGGACTTCAAAATTGGCCAAAAATTTGAGTCCAGCCCTGAACCCATAAACCCCTTTGGGAGGGACCCCAAAAAAATGGAAAGTTTGGAGAAGGCCCCCTTTCAAATCTCAGGGCCTTGAGCATTTTGGCCAAAAAAAGAATGGTCCAAAATTTCCCACAAGCATTGAAGAAACCCCTTTGATTTCCCCGGAAGGGGTTTTTTTCGCATTTTTTTTTGGGTTTAAAGGGTTTTTGTGCTACAAATTCAATATGAAAAAAGGGGATTTTTACCAAAAATATCCTGCAAAATAATAAACCCCCTTTTTCAAACTAATTTTTACTAAACTATTTAAAAAATTAATACTAAACCCCTAAATTTACCACACATACCTATATGATACAGCTTTCTTTTCACATTTTCCAGTGGAGAAAAACGCCCCAAATAAAGAGGGGTTTCCCTTTTTAAAAGGCGACAAAAACACAAACATGCGTGAATAAACACCTTTAAATCCCAGCTTTTCCCCGACCTTTTCCCCCCAAATAAAATTTCGGGGGTTTAAACAGGGGTTTCCCAAAATTTTCCCTCCCGGGGAAAAAAAGAATCCCGCAAAAACAACGCATATACAACAACAAAATGTTTTTTCCAAATTAGATAAAGGGAAACGATACTTAGTTTAAAGGTGCCCCCCGGGAAAAAATTAAAAAAGGGTTCCCGCGGCCCCCCTCTATACGCGGCACCCAAGATAAGGGAAAACAGACCCAAAATTTTGTCTCCTTCTGCCTCCCTTTTTATATCTTAAAATTTGGCCCCCAGATGTATAAATAAAAAAATTCCCCAGTTTTTTTACAAATAGACAATAACAATATATGCTCTTTCCGGGTTCCCCTTCCCCCATGTACAAATTATCCGCTCAGGGTTTTGGGTTAGGGCTTCCCGGGATTTTCCCTACTGCGCAGGGGCCCCGGGAAAGTAAAATACCTGTCATTTTCCGGGTTTAAACAATCCCCGGGAAACCACACTGCCAAAACTAAAAAGCCGGCCCCTTTCCACGCGGCGCCCGGCATCAAAAAAAGGCCCTTTTGCGCAGGGGTCGGGGGGAAACAAAATGCTTAACCTTTCAAGCCCCTTTGGGAAATCGGCGCCCAAACCTAAAAAAAAGGGGGTTGCTTTAAAATTAAAATTACTCCTGCCACTAACCCGACTAAACTGCCCCAGGGAAACCCCTCCCCCGGAGCAAATGTACTGTTTCCTTTAACAACCACCCCCTCTGCCATAATTTTTTATTTTAATAAAAACCCCCCTAAAAAGGGCAAAAGAACCCTTTTGGGAAAATTGAATTTTCCCAAACCCAAAAAATCCCCCCCCCAAAACACAATTTTACCAAAAAACCCCACACCCCCCTAAAACAGGGGCCGGGAAAAGAAAATTCGGGGTACAAAAATTCATTTTCCCCCCTTTTTCCCGGGATTCAACTAAAAGTTAATCCAAGAATTTTAATTTTTAAAAATTTAAGAATAAAAAAAGGGTACCTTTTCATTTTTCCCCAGACTTTTTAAAAGAAAAAGGGGTTGTCCCCCCAAAGGAAAAAATTGGAAAAACAACAAAGCTTTTCCAAACACCCCAAAATAAACCTTTCAAATAAAAAAACCCCCCAAATTTTTCCAAAAATCTAAAGAAAAATTTTTTGGACAGAGTCCATACGGTAGTTTCCATTGGTTTCCCTTACACAAAAATTCGTCTATCCCATTCCCCTCCTCTGGGGGAAGGGCCCCTCACAATTTTCCAAAATCAAAAAACGCAGAGATTCCCTTCACCATTAAAAATTTTCCCCACACATTCGAGCTATTTGGACGTGTCCTTCTATTTCGTATATCCCCCAGATTTTAAAACCCACCCTTTTTTTTGAATTTTCTCTTTTTTTTTTCCAAAAGTAATTGAGTGGGAAAGGGGAAATGTCACATATAAACTACTCCTTCTGTCCCTACATTTGGGAAAATCACAAATAAAAAATTTTTTTTTCCTTTTAAAGGCCCCTTTTGTAAAAGATTTATTTTTTTTTCCCGAAAGGACACTACACATCTCTGCCCACTTTGAACATACCCATCGTCTTCCTTTTTCAAAACCAAGTACCTTGGGGGGTTTTTTTTTGTATAAAAACTAGGATCACCCTATCTTTAATGGATCCCCCCTTCCGATAATTTTTATCGAGGGGGTTTGAGGGGAAAAGATATCCATCTAGTTTCCGGGACCAACACCCAAAATCCCCCAAAATTTTTTTGAGGATAGGGGATGTTTAAATTTGATGCCCTAAAGGTATTTGGTTAAAAAGGAGACCGATGGTATTTTTAAAATTTGGGGGGCAGAGATGTGTGCCGCCCATACTACAACAAACTAAATCTTTTACAACCCCAAATAAAAAAAATTTTTTAAAAATTCGTAATTTTCCCAAACGTAGCACAAAGATATTTTATTGTGCACATCCCCCTTGCCCACTAAATTTACTTTGGGAAAAAAACCAAAGAGAATTTTCAAAAAAAGGGGTGGGTGAACTCTGGGGATATACAAATAGAAGAGACACGTCAGTATTTCGCATGTGGGGGAACATCAAAAGGTAAAAAGGGAATCCGCTTTTTTTGTTTTTGGAAGTTGTGAGACCGTCCCCCAAAAAGGGGGAAATGGATAGACGAATCTTTTTAAAGGAAAGGCCCAATGGATCTCCCGAAGGACCTGCCAACCAAAGGGCCTAAATGAGACTTTGCAAATTGGTTGTTTTATAGAAAACTCTTTTTTTTTGGGGCCCTTTCCCTGCTTTCTTTGCTCTGTTCCACTCTCCATAGGGGCCCACTAGGGGATTCTTTTCAAGTCTGCCAAGAAAAATGTATCATGTTAAAATTTTTTATTTTTTTATTATTTTCCCTTGATTACTTTTAGTTTAAATAATCCATTCAGCTGGGGACAAAAAATTTTGACCCCAAAATTTCTTTTCTGGCCCTTTTTTGGGCTCGTGTTAATTTACATGGTTTGCTAAATAACTTTTGTTTGGGGGAAAAATTTCAATTACTTTATTTTCTCGCCACTTTAGTTTTTTTAATTATCATATTTTAAATGGCAGATGGGTGGTGTTGGGAACAGTACATTTGCAAAGGGGCAGAAAACCGTAAACGTTAGTCGGTAAAATGTGGCAGGATTACTTTTAAAACCCTCTGCCCAAATCCTTTTTAAAAGGGTTTGGCGTCGATCCCAAGAGTTTGGGAAAGGGAAAAATAACATTATTTCCCTTCTGACATGCGAAAGAGCATTTTTTTTTTGAACGCCAGGCCCCGTGGACCGGGCGGTTTTTCAGCATATGCGAAAGTGGGGTTTTTCCCGGCGATCCCAAAACCGGAATGCAGGTTTTTCCCTTCCGGACATGCCATAGAATACCCGGGAACGCCGCCCAAACCATGAAGAAATAGTACATGGGCTCATGGGAACCTGGAAACGACATATATTGTTATTGTCTATTTGTAAACACTGGGGAGTTGTTTAATATACATCTGCGGGGCCACTTAAGATATAAAAAGGGAGGCAGAGACAATTTAGCTCTGTATCCCCTTATCTGGGTGCCAGCGTACTAGAGGTCCCGGGGGAAACGCAAAACCTGCGCACTTGAGCTAATATCATCATTTCTAATTGGAATACAGTGTTTTATATATGCGTTGTATAAGCGTATTCTTTTTCCACAGTAAAAATTTGAATCCCCTATGAACCCTAGAATGTAATGGGGAACCGTCGGGATAGCGGATTTAAAGGTGTTTATAAAAGCATGTATATATTTCTGCCATTAAAGCGGAGCCGCCTCTTTAAACGGGGCAATTACTCCACTGGCAGATAGTGCACAGTAATGCTGTATCATATAGGTATGTAGTGGTAATATATAGGGGTTTAGATATTAATATTTTAAATAGTCTAGTAAAAGTTATGTTTTAACAGGGATTATTATTTTGCAGTGATATATTATTAAAGGTTGTGCTACCAAGTATTAGGCTGAGGGTGCCAATAGTTTTGTCCGTTCCATTTTTAGAGTTTTGTGTGAAATTAACAATGATTTGATTTTTTTATCAATCTCTTTTGTGTTTTTTCCTTGCAAGCAAAATAAATGAATTTGTGATTGCAATCATTTTCAAGAAGAAACTGAGTATTATCTGACAGAATTGCAGGGGTGCCAATACTTTTGGCCACCACTGTATATATATGATGTGCAGTGGTGGGCTTGGAAAACCCGTTTATAGGATCGGTTTGCAACTATATACTCAAGCGTTACTGTTTATATGATTTATTGAACTTAGCCACTATTTAATTATCCGGATTTACAGACATGATTACTGCAAAATTGCCCCATTTTCTGGCACACTGCTGAAAGCTTCATGAGTCACATAAAAAAAAAAGTTCAAGTTACAACTTAGCAATTCGGAAAACAAGTGAACAGGAAACAACTGTACCAGGGTCACGTGATGGGAGTTCCTACGGTATGCAACTCAGAAACCGACGGTAGGTTTAAAACCTTTCAAGGCATTACTGATGGACATTGGACTTGTTATGCATGAGACGCATTTGTAAAATGAAGAAAAATCAGAAATCCAATTTCTGTGTAGTGGTTAAATACTTTAACATCTACACAGATGAGTTCTGACGACGCCGGGGTTTGTGTGATTAATGACGTTTTAAAAATAACAGAAAAAAAAATTTGTTAAAAGCTTTTTCCCGGGTTTTTGACAAGCAAACCTTGCACCTCAAATATATAAACTGATAGGAAATTAAAGACCTATTACGGGCCCCTTTTCTAAACAAGAATTTTCAAGACATATTGCTGTCTGCTAGGCATGTAGCCGCTTTCCCTGGAGAGCATCCACCATGACAGGGTTTCCTAGCTTTTCGTCAAGTACGTATTTGTTAAGCTGCATCACTGCTGGATACTACTTCCACTCTGCAATATGAGAGGGTGGGGATACTATTTCCACAAGACCTGTCTGTCTGGGAAGAGACATAATCCCAGTTACATTATGTAGGGAAGAGATCCCCATTTAACCCCATAACGACCTGGGGTATAGACGTCCCGGGCCGCAAGGGGTTTGCGGGGGATCGGCCCCCCCCCATTAACCCCCCGCCGCTGTCGGTGTTTGCACAAATCCTGCTAACACCCCGGCAGAACAGCGCGGGGGTTTACTCCCCCCCTCGTGTTTTAAAACCCTCAGCACCGCGGCAAAAAATGGCCACGGCGTCTGAATTAAAACCCGATCGGTGCCGCGCACCAATCGGGACGGTATCGGCACCGATCCGACGACCGGGATGGTGGGGGGAGCCTTGGAGGTTTTCCCCACTTACCCCCGGCCGGGTTTGCCCCCTTTCCGTCGCAACCGGGAAATGGGGGAAAAACCCCCATTTTGTACACCCTAATGCATTGCCTATCAATGCATTAGGGTTTATTAACAATCGTGCCACCTGTGGGCAAAAACCAAAAGGGGCCTCAATGTACAGAAAAAAAAAAAAAAAAAAAAAAAAATTTTTTAAAAAGTACAAAAAAAAAAAATATTAAAAGTTCAAACCCCCCTTTTTCCCCCAAATTTTACAAATAAAATAAATTAAAAAAAAAAAAAAAGGGTTAAAAAAAAAACACATTTTTTGGTACCCGGGCATCCGAAAAGTCCGATCTATAATAATATAACATCTTTTTTTCCCGAACGCGAACCCGAAAGAAGAAAAAAAACCCAAAAACGAAAAAATTGCGTTTTTTGGTAAATTTTTACGTCACCCCAAAAAATGGAATAAAAATTATCAAAAAAGTCGCATGCTTTCCAAACTGCTAGGGATAAAAAGTACAATTCAGCCCGCAAAAAATGCCCCTCAATGACATCCGTAGGGTTAGTACAAAAAAATTATTGGTCGCACAAAATGGCGCCCCTGGCGCAAATTTTAAAAATTTTTAAAAAGTTTGGGGAATTTTTTTACGGTAAACCAAAAAATAACGGAAAAAACCCCAACCCTGTTTTTTATTGCCGAATGCGTAAAAACCTGTAAAAAATAAAGAAAAACACATTATTTTTAACCCAAAAAATTGAACACTGTTAAAAGCAAAAACCCCCCCCAAACCTGGCGAAAATATTTTTTTTTTTTTAAAATTTTTCCCCCTTGGAAATTTTTTTTTTCAGGGTTTTTCAGTATAAATTTTTTAGTTTTGTGAATAAAAACCATTAGGGAAAATAATCTTGTCCCGCAAAATTAAAAACCCCCATGTGTCTTTGTAGGGGAAAAATTTAAAAGGTTTTTGGCTTTTTTAGAAGGCGAGGGGGAAAAAAAAAAAAAAACGTGTCACAAAAAAAAAAAGCCTTGGTCCTTAAAGGAGGGTTTTCTCATTTGAGCTTTCAGCCCGTCAGTGTCCCTTTTAAGTTGAACTGAGGGGTTTCTTTGGTCCGGCTTTTCTGCTCCCTCTCCCCCCTTTCCCCTCAGCACACAGGCGAAGTTAGTAACTTCTTTACGGGGGGGGGGGGGGGGGGGGTTTTTCTTTTCAGGGTTTTACCCTGTGTTGCCTTTCCTAGGTTGTTGCGGAGGGGCTGATCAGAGTGTAAGGGGAAAGGGTGAATGGTGTGCAAAAACAGAGCAAGAGGATGCATGTTTCCATACCCCCTGTTAGTTTAAGCTCCACATCTCCGCAACAAAAAGGGGCATTTTAAATTAACTCAGGATTCTACTAATCTGGGAAAATAAAGTATTCACATGCCTACTCTTAGTATTAGTATATCACATTTTTCCAAAGAATATCTGTTATAGTAACAGCAGGGTAACTGCTGCCCAAATCTGTGTAGAGGCAGGAGGAAGGGGCACACCGGGGTTAATCCCAGGCAGTAAGGCCAAACGCCAGAGCCCTCCTCCCCTCCAGAAGCTTTGTGGGGGAGGGGCTCTCTGCTCCGACCTTTTTAAAGGTGATGGTCATTCAGACCTGACACCAAAAAATAGGAAAAACAGGCGGCTGCATAAAATTTGGAGTGTTTAGTAATACAAAGGGCTAGCTAAAAAACATGGGGAATTTGTAATGAAATATTTGCAAATGCTTTTTTTTAAAAGATTTTTAAATTTAAAACCCAAATCATTGTAGCAGACCCCCCTTTAAGGGGTTAAAGAGCGCCTGTTAGATCTCTTGACATGTCTGTTCTGATAAATAACTGGGTGTTACTGGTTAGGGGGTGTTTCTGCATAGTCCTGACACTGTCCACTCAGAATTGACTGATCTGAAACTCAAAGCAATGAGATAACATGGCCAAATATTGCAAAAAAAACTTATATAAAAAATAAATTTCCAAAGTCGAAAAACCAAAATTACCCGCAATTTTCTTAATGTGTAAATATACCTGTAGACTTTATCCCTTTCCCTTAGAATGTGTCTCCTTTTCAAAGTTCAAATCATTTGATACACAAAATACGTACAGAGGAGAAAACCCGCCCGCACATCTGTGCAGATCAGCGATGTTTGGAAGGTATGCCTTTTAGCCTTAAAGGGAATATGTCATCAAAAATTAATTGTTTAACTCATGTTTTTATGTCAAACACATTTTTTAAGAATTTCTGGTTATATTTCTTTTTAATTTTTCATATCACTTTCAATATTTTTTAATAATTCTTAAGTCTTGCAGTTTTCACTTTGGCCACTAAGCCTTGTTTGCACAGCTTTAACAGCAGTCAGAGATGCTTTACAATAGCTTCATGCCCATAGGATTCTTAATACTGTTTCTGTCCCATAGACTTCAATAGGACAGTTTTCTAGTCATGCTGTGTGACCTAGGAAGAATTCACTCTGCAGGGAGGAGGTGGTTGAGAGCTGTGACTATCTCTCTTGTGACTGGTGGATTCTGTGTTATCTATTCACACTGGTGTCTCCTTTCAGTTTGACCCTGCTTGTGTTAATAATGAACACACTGCTGAAAATCTTTATCTATAGGGCAGGAAGTGTCAGACTGTTATTAGGCTTAGTGGCCAAAGTGAAAACTGCAGGACTTAAGAATTATTAAAAAATATTAAAAGTGATATGGAAAATTAAAAATAACCAAAAATTCTTTAAAAATGTGTTTAACATAAAAACGCGAGTTAAACAATAAGTCATTTTTGATGACACATTCCCTTTAAAGTGCCAATGCACAATACTTACCTGCTGCTGACCAATTGCTGTCCTCCTGGTGTTATTTAAAGAAACACCCACCCTATACCTGTGCCAGATCTTTGGTGCGATTATAATCTGATTGTTTTCCGACTTCGGCTTGACTTCTGACTTCTCCGTTTGCCTGCTGTACGCCCTAATTATTTGCTACGTTTTGAGTCTATGAGAGGACTCTGCCTGCCCTGACTTGTGCTCCCTTTGACCACAAACCTAGCCTGATTCTCTGGTACCTTGTCTGCACATCAGCAGCGACAGAAGGTGACCACATCGGGGGTATCCTCCCACAGCACATGATAGACACAGCCCACCACAGACAACACAAATGAGACAGGGTTGACCAGCTCCACCATTTTTATGTCATGGGCAGTGTAAGCATTTACAAAAAAATAAGTCCGGAATGCTAAAAAGTTTTCTTAAATCAGCATAAACATTACACTTTAAAGCTGGGTTCACACATTTTGGTGTGAAGGGCAAAATGGCATCTAATGCACCAAAATATACATAAAAAAATTGAACACTATAGGTACATTTTGTAAGTGGAAATATGAGCACAATTGACCTTGTGAACTGCAACGCATTTTTTACAGACACAAGTTTCAAGTTTGATTTCAAGATGTATGCTCCTGTCAATAATTTACCTGTTTTCAGTGAGGACTAAAACCACATCCTAAAACACAGTAAAAACCGCATGAAAGAATAACAACGTGGCAGAAATTTGTGATTTCAAGTCTGCCGCGTATTATACAGCTTAATTTTTCCAGAGGAAAATATTCTGCAAGAGTCCAGCCTTAGAAACATGAGACTAACTACAAGCATACACTGGCTCAGCCGGTACGGAATCCTGTTTTGAGGCGGATATCAATGTAAAAATATTTAAAATAAATACATTTATGACGACGTAATGCAAAAACAAAGGGTGCAGGACACACAAATAACAAAAATATAGCACTCATCTGACAATTTTAGGTTACAAAAAATCAAAACCTAAACATTTGAAGATCTATATTGCACATAAAATACCTAATACTAAAACATAATGAAAACCTATACATCTGATCAACTGAAATAGTAAGACAATTTTACAGATGTATCGCCAAGAATATTGTAATTCATTCCTACCTCTAATTTTTCACTTGCTGTTTAAAAGGATAATTCATTAAAAAGGAAAAAAAAGCACAAAAAAACAATATACAACCAAAACGAAAAGAAAAGTATTACACACTTATTGATAAAATGTATGGTACAGGCAGACTGAAGATCAATGCACAGTATGAGAATTTACCTGATCTACTGAGGTGACATCTGTTGCAACGACATCTGGGGGGCGACTGGGTGGGTTTGCAGTGGCCTGAAACATGAACATGAAAATTTAGCATCAGGAAATACTTATAAAAAACACAGTTAAAAAGGGGAAAAAAAAATCTGTTAGACAAGCAGAAGTCTTCCTAGTTCAGTGCAACATCATTTTAGTTTTACCAACTCCCTTAAATAATGTGATAGACCTTATCTATATCTGCTATATTTCCTTTTAATATTGCAGTATTCACAGAAAATACAGCAAGAGCCTCTCTTATCATGTTAGCTTCCTGAGAGAGACGATTTTACTTTTTTTAATGGCCAGAGAAGATATCGTAATACAGGAGATGAGAAACAGAAAAACAAAATAAATGGATGTTTCAAGAAACTCGAAGTACAGCTGCAAATATATGATATGGCACGGTAAGTTTTACAGCAAGAGATAAATAATTACGACCCTGATATTTAGCCAGAAATGTGCCCTAAGCTCGGCTAAGAAAATGGTACAGGTACGCCTGGATGGCTTGAAGAGAAAAAAAACGTAAAAAACACACTCACGATTCCTACTGCACATAATAAACCTTATACTAAAATAACAAACAATCTCTCTCTCTCTCTCTATCTATCTATAATCTATATATCTATATATCTATATATATATATATATATATATATATATATATATATATCAGCTGGTAACTACAGGCCAGTTACCTTGACACATACTCACAGAAAAAAGGATTCCTATTAAAATATAACTTTCAATAAATATACACTAAAAAACTATATTGTCAATCTATTATCATTTGAAATGAGTCTATACTTACCTATTACTGACGTTTTTGATTAAGGATTGTATTCACACTTGCCCATTGCTATGGATTGTGTTTTGTACACTACATTGTAGACTGTTCTGGAAATTGCGGTCTTTATTCCCTTTATATATCTACCTTTATCAACATAGGGTGAAATTTAGGGATTAGCTAAGAAGTTTATTGCGGGGTCGTCCTTTTTCAGGATGGGTTCTCTGCCTAGGGTACTTGTTTAGCTTAGTTATCCTAGGGGAAAGTAGAAGTGTCCCTCTAATATTGATTGATAATATAGTTTTTTAGTGTATATTTATTAAAAGTTATATTTTAATAGGAATATTTTTTTCTGTGAGTATATTTAATGAAGAGTATTCCTATAGTGGTACCTGTAGGAAAGTATAGAGTTTGTTCAGTTACCTTGACACCTCTAATAGTTAAATTATTAGAGGATTATTAGACCAATTAAAATCCAACAACTTATTGCAACTAATAGAGCATGTCCTTACTAAGGGCAGATCATATCAAACTAGTCTTACAGATTTCTTTGACAATTGTACAAATGTATTGGATATCTCCTATCTGGATCTCAATGAAGCCTTTGCTATGGTCGCACATATAAAAAGAGCTTAAAAGAGAAGACACCAGTTTAGTTGATAAAGGATAGAATTTAGAGTATTGTTAATATGGTCTGTTCTGGGTACTATTCTTTTTAATATATCTGTAAATAACATAGGAGAGTGTTTGATAGGTAAGGTTTGTCTGTTTGCTGATGACACAAACGTGCAAGAGGGTTGGTGTCTATGGTGTGGCTGTTTAAATCAAGTGTCAAACCCACAGGCTGAACCCACCCCGCCAAATCATTTTATGTGGCCAGTGATAGCTTAGACACAGCGAGCGAGGATGTACAAGGTCCAGATTCAGAAGGAGCAGTTTGGATAGCCTTGTATCCACCAGGATATCTTGAAAAAGGTTTCCTGATGAATAGCATAGTGGGGCCATGACAGGGCAATAGGAATCTACACGGCAAACAGTCTGAATTAGACTACATTTGCTGTATGTTTTGCAGGTAGACTCTTTACGTGCAGAACACAAAAGCATGGTGAAAATTTTACATGAAATATTGCTGTGCATGGGACAATTAAACACTGAAAAATAAATGGTGCAGGTACAGACTGACATGGCTACAATACAAATGCAAACACAAAAACGGACAGTAGCACTCTGCAGGCATTAAGAGAGAAACACTGTATATATGAATGAATGGCTAGGTCCTCACAGTTTTGATCCAAAATGTGCACTAAGAGTCTCAGAATTTCATGTTTATAACAAGTAGCAGAAAAGCATTTGGAAATAATCCATACATTCAGTCATTGTTTATTAGCATCTGCAGAGTGTTGCCAGAGTGTGTGTGTGTGTGTGTGTGTGTGGTGTGTGTTTATTGTGTATAATAGAGAAAATAGATAAAATAAAGCACACATATTTGGTATCGCCACGTGCGTAACACCCTACCCTATAAATCGGTCACATTAATTAACCAGCATAATATACGCTGTTAAAAAAAAATTAACATTGAGAATTGAGATTTTAGTTCATCCCGCAGCACATCAAATGGAATGAAAGCGATCGAAAACTCATAACATGCAAAAGTGGTACCAATTAAAATGTCAGTTCATCCCGCAAAAAATAAAAAGCCCTTTCACATCTCTGTATATGGAAAAATAAGAGTTATGGCTATCAGAAGATAGTGATGCATAAATATTGTTTTACACAATAAATACCTTTCTTTTAACGCTTCAACATAAAAAAAAAAACTATATAAATTGAGTATCGCCGTAATCGTATCAACCCACAGAGTAAAAATAACTTGTCATGTTTACTGCACAGTGAGCCCTGTTAAAAATAAACACTACAGTATTTTCTTCACCCAGACTTCCAAAACACAGATTTAAAAGTAATCAAAAAGCTTTGTCCTCCCAAAATTCATAACAATAAAAATATGTCAGCTCATTCTGCAAAAAAACAAGCCTTTACACAGCTCTGTACACTAAAATAAAAAAGCTATGGTTCTCGGACTATGGCGATGCAAAAATGTGTTTTCCATTTTGAATAAAATTGTTTTTATTGTGTAAAAATAGTAAAAAAAAAATAAAAAAAAATAAAATATATACACAAATTGGGTATCTCTGTAATTGTATCAACCCGCTGAGTAAAGCTAGCATGTGCTGTAAAAAATAAAACACACTACCAGAACTGCTGTACTTTGTTCAAAACGCCTTAATAAAATGGCCAAAGTGTCATATGCACCCCACAATGATAGCAATAAAAATGTCAACTCATTCCACAAAAAACAAGCCCATAATCCGCTCCGTAAACAGAAAAATAAAAAAAGATATGGCTAGCAGACTGTGAAGACATAAAAACTTAATTTTTCATAAATGCATTTTCATTGTGTAAAAGTAATAAACAAAAAAACTAATAATTTTCAATGATAATTTCAATAATTTTTTGAGATGAACTGTCATTTACACTGCACGGCGAACGCTGTAAAATTGAAACTGCGTTGCTTCCCTCCCCATTTTCATGGCATCTTCCAATGCTAAAAGCACACCAACAATTGCGAGAGATTATTGAAAAAGGGGTAAGGTTTGTCCCAAAAAAAGCTAACAATCTGGGATCTATTATCTCTCCCAGCCTATACACCAGTCAAGAACAAACTGGTAAAACCTGGCTTCAACATAAGGGTTCACACAAATGCGGACATAACATTTGCACAACCTGTCAGTATATTGAAGTTGGCAACAATTTTGTATCTTATGTTACTGGGAAAAATTATAATGTATATCAATACATTAAATTGTAACTAAGAACGTGGTGTATCTAATTTGGTGGGATATATGTAGAGTACAATATGTTGGATGTACAACTACCCATCTAAAAGGTCCGTATTAGACGCCATCTGTCGTATGCCAAAAAAGACACTTGGAGTCATGATATGTCATCAGTGTCTAGGCATTTTATTGATGTGCATTAAGGGGATACCAGTTCGTTCCATGTAATGGGCATACAAAGAATTGTTTCTTCTGAAAGAGGGGGCAATGTGAGAGACAAATTATTGAGATGTGAAGCCAAATGGATCTTCATGTTACAAACTAGACAACCGCGAGGTCTCAATATTAGATATGATATCTTATATCACTATTAATAAGGTCCTATATATATTCACCATATGTCTATCTACATATTTATATATTTATAATCATTGCCTGTTTATCTGTTTTACCTTGTTTTTCCGTCTCACAAGTGAATGTTCTTAAATTTTGTGAATATGTTTCTATTCGATGAATGCTCTGGGAGATGCAGGGTTAATGAAATCAATTGGATCAGAGGTTGCTTTACGCAACGTCCGGTCCATTATAAAAGGTCCTCTAGTAACACTTCAAACTAGACCAAGACATTCTTATATCGAAACGCGTCGGTCTGAACCAATTCAGGCGTGATTCAGTGCCATCCCGTTAACGGTGCTTGTGACCTTACATTATGGATGTATATACCTGCTAATCTACATGTAAGTTTTTAAAAATGTTTCTATTAAAGATATGAGATTTTATCTACCTATACACGTGCCTTTCTAACTGTTTGCTAGCCGACAACATATTGCATATGGATGCTGGTTTGCTCAATCTATTCAATTTGTAATGTCCCGGTGGAGTTCCCGGTTTTCCGTGCATCCACACACCTGTGCAATCTGAACCAACACAGGGAGAAGCTGAACATCTATTGAAAAATGGTTTTAAATACGTTAAGGTGCTTAGTTTCTTAGATGGAGTGATTTATGGGGGTAACATACAGGCCTCTCAAACTAGAATAATCCCTAAAAATATATATATGTTGCAAGTTTTCTTGAAGATTGGAATCATTACTACTAAATTTCAAAAAAGTTATTCTCACATAAAGTGTCACGTTATAACTGGCTGCGGCGGTAAGTGGTTAAACAGTCCTGAAAAAAGTCCAGATGATCAGCACCGGGCCGTAGAAAAAGGAGGAACTTTATTTAGAAAAAGACTGCCAATACAAAAGCGGCATAAAAACCACAGCAAATAAAAGCAAGCAGGCAGATCAGAGACATATGAAGGACACGGACGCTGACATGTTTCGGGCCTCTTTTCTGTTCTATGTCCCTCCATTCCATATGCTATATAGAAATGCAAATGTCTTATGTTTAATTTGTTACGATGTTGTTTTCGCTTATTGCATGTGTGCATATGTTTTTCATTTCTCACCATCTATTTATTTGATCAGCCCTATGTCGCGTTGTTTTTGTTTTATTTTACCTTGTCCTGTTCCGATGCGCCTGCCCGTCATGTAGACCAATAGAACGCATTTGCGGCGTTCCACTTTGATTTAGTGGAACGCATCTTGTATTTTACTGATGCTATTTCCGCTTCCGGTTTTCCGGATCTTGCTCGGTATACTTTGCATCTTGTATTTCCTGTATAGTGGGACGCATTTGCGTTCCACTCTTACAGCTTCCGGTTTGCGCGGCTTCCGGTTGTATGCCTTCTGGTCTGTCATGGCGAACGGCGTCTCGTTACCAGGTAAGGGTTACCCCTTTTCTCAGGTGTTCCCCATTTTAGGAAATGTTATTGATTTCAGACACTACTTAAAGGGGTTGTCTCGCTACAATGATTGGGTTTTAATTTAAAGATCTTTAAAAAACAAGCAGCTTTGCAAAAAGATGTTCATTACAAATGTCCTACTGATTTTGAGTAGCCCTGTTTAGTATTACTACATCACTTCTCAAATCTCTATAGTAGCCGACCTGTTGATCCTTATCTTACTGGCTGTCAGGTCTGAATGACTCATCACCTTTGAAGACAGGTCGGAGCAGAGAGCCCCTCCCGCACAGAATGCTTCTGTAGTGCAGGGAGGAGGAGGGAGGGGGGGGGGAGGACTCTGGCGTCTGTGTCCGAGCTGCCTGGATTAACCCCTTTTGGGTTTGTCCCTGCTTCCTCCTGCTCTCTACACAGATAGATGTGACAGCATGACCCTGTCTGTTACTATAATCATGATTATGTTCTTTGGAACTGTGACTATACTAATACTGTACAAATCAGGCATGTGAATACTTTATGTTCTCCTGTATTGGGACACATCCTGAGTATAGAAAACACTGGCCCTTGTTGTTGCTGGAGATGTGGAACTTGTAAGCTAAGCAGCGGATATAGGAACACATGCATCCCCTCAGCTCTAGTAGCACACCACTTCACATTCCTCTCTACACACCATAGATCAGCCCTCTCCTGCAACAGACCTAGGCAGGCACACACAGGGTGAACTCTGAGAGCAACCCCCCCCCCCTGTATAGAAGTTACATAGCTGCCTGTGTGCTGATGGGAGGGGGGAGAGGGAGCAGAACAGACAGACCAAGAAGCACGCCCCTCAGTTCAACTTACCAGGGACAGTGACCCGGCTGAAAGCTCGTAATGAGACAACCCTTTAAGGCTGAGGCTCTAATTACACCCGTGCTACGACTAAGGGCTACCCGCCCGAAACATGTCAGCGTTTCCCTGTCCTTCATGTCTCTCTGATCTGCCTGCTTGCTTTTATTTGCTGTGGTTTTTATGCCGCTTTTGTATTGGCAGTCTTTTTCTAAATAAAGTTCCTACTTTTTCTACGGCCCGATGCTGATCATCTGGACTTTTTTCATGCTCATCTCTGGTGCAGCTTGGGCACCGATCGTGCACGGGAACCTAAGGAGAACTCTCAAGTTGGGCTGTGCATCCAGGTGAGCTGGTTATCCTCCACGTTGTAAAGTTAAACAGTCCTCCTCATAATGCGGTTCACATTTTGACACTGTAAGACCAAGACAAAACCTTACAATTGATCAACAGTACCTCGCCATTGCGAGGGTTCAAGCAGGATGCTCTAAAACAGAAGTGGCCACTGAGCTTAGAGTGTCAGAGTATCATCATCAGGGATCAAATTGAGAGACTGGGATCAAATTGATCCCCTAAATTTATTGGGCAATTCAGGGATCAAAACACTTGTGAATTTTACCATTAAGCTCCTTCTTCAAGATCAGCAAGTTGTGAAAAATACATATATTCATACATACACACACATCTATCTATCTATCTACACATATATATATACATACATACACACATATATACAGTGCCTTGCGAAAGTATTCGGCCCCCTTGAACATTTCAACCTTTTGCCACATTTCAGGCTTCGAACATAAAGATATAAAATTTTTAATTTTTAGTGAAGAGTCATCAACAAGTGGCACACTTTTGTGAAGTGGAACGAAATTTATTGGATATTTTAAACTTTTGTAAAAAATAAAAAACTGAAAAGTGGGGCGTGCAAAATTATTCGGGCCCCCTTAAGTTAATACTTTGTAGCGCCACCTTTTGCTGCGATTACAGCTGCAGGTCGCTTGGGGTATGTCTATCAATTTTGCACATCGAGAGACTGAAATTCTTGCCCATTCTTCCTTGGAAAACAGCTGGAGCTCAGTGAGGTTGGATGGAGAGTTTGTATCAGCAGTTTTCAGCTCTTTCCACAGATTCTCGATTGGATTCAGGTCTGGACTTTGACTTGGCCATTCTTACACCTGGATACGTTTATTTATGAACCATTCCATTGTAGATTTTGCTTTATGTTTGGGATTATTGTCTTGTTGGAAAATAAATCTCCGTCCCAGTCTCAGGTCTTTTGCAGACTCCAACAGGTTTTCTTCCAGAATGGTCCTTTATTTGGCTCCATCCATCTTCCCATCAATTTTAACCATCTTCCCTGTCCCTGCTGAAGAAAAGCAGGCCCAAAGCATGATGCTGCCACCACCATGTGTGACAGTGGGGATGGTGTGTTCAGGGTGATGGCCTGTGTTGCTTTTACACCAAACATATCGTTTTGCATTGTGGCCAAAAATATCGATTTTTGTTTCAACTCACCAGAGCACCTTCTTCCACATGTTTGTTGTCTCCCAGTTGCAATGTGGCAATC
Organism: Phyllomedusa bahiana; assembly: GCA_025379985.1. Lineage (NCBI taxonomy): Eukaryota > Metazoa > Chordata > Amphibia > Anura > Hylidae > Phyllomedusa > Phyllomedusa bahiana. Next base: position 33,237 of record JAODAL010016759.1, on the reverse strand, counting down.
TTTAAAAAACACTAATTATGGATAACTATGAGAAATTGCTATCTTCTAGCCACTCTACCATAAAGGCCAGATTTGTGCAGTGTACGACTGATTGTTGTCCTATGGACAGACTCTCCCATCTCAGCTGTAGATCTCTGCAGTTCATCCAGAGTGATCATGGGCCTCTTGGCTGCATCTCTGATCAGTCTTCTTGTTTGAGATGAGATTTGCAGTGGTCTGATACTCCTTCCATTTCAATATGATCGCTTGCACAGTGCTCCTTGGGATGTTTAAAGTTTAGGAAATCTTTTTGTATCCAAATCCAGCTTTAAACTTCTCCACTATAGTATCACGGACCTGCCTGGTCTTTTACTTGGTTTTCATGATGCTCTCTGAGCTTTAAACAGAACCCTGAGACTATCACAGAGCAGGTGCATTTATACAGAGACTTGATTACACACAGGTGGATTATATTTATTATCATCATTCATTTAGGACAATACTGGATCATTCAGAGATCCTCAATGAACTTCTGGAGTGAGTTTGCTGCACTGAAAGTAAAGGGCCAAATAATTTTGCACGCCCCACTTTTCAGTTTTTAATTTTTTTTACAAAAGTCTAAAATATCCAATAAATTTCGTTCCACTTCACAATTGTGTCCCACTTGTTGTTGATTATTCACAAAAAAAAAATAAAAATTTTATATCTTTATGTTTGAAGCCTGAAATGTGGCAAAAGGTTGAAAAGTTCAAGGGGGCCGAACACTTTCGCAAGGCACTGTATATTTACAAACACACACATATTCATATATGTACAGTGGTGGCCAAAAGTATTGGCACCCCTGCAATATTCCCCCTGACATTCCTGAAAATGATTGCAATCACAAATTCTTTGGTATTAATATATTCATTTTTTTTTTTGCTTGCAATGAAAAAACACAAAACAGAATGAGACAAAAATCAAATCATTGATCATTTCACCCAAAACTTCAAAAATGGGCCAGACAAAAGTATTGGCACCCTCAGCCTAGGTAGCATAACATTTAGCCAAAATAACTGCGAACAACCGCTTCCGGTAACCATCAATGAGTTTCTTACAATGCTCTGCTGGAATTTTAGACCATTCTTCTTTGGCAAACTGCTCCAGGTCCTTGAGATTTGAAGGGTGCCTTCTCCAAACTGCCATTGTGAGATCTCTCCACAGGTGTTCTATGGGATTCAGGTCTGGACTCATTGCTGGCCACTTTAGAAGTCTCCAGTGCTTTCTCTCAAACCATTTTCTAGTGCTTTTTGAAGTGTGTTTTGGGTCATTGTCCTGCTGGAAGACTCATGAGGGAGACCCAGCTTTCTCACACTGGGCCCTACATTATGCTGCAAAATTTGTTGGTAGTCTTCAGACTTCATAATGCCATGCACACGGTAAAACAGTCCAGTGCCAGAGGCAGCAAAGCAACCCCAAAGCATCAGGGAACCTCCGCCATGTTTGACTGTAGGGACCATGTTCTTTTCTTTGAATGCCTCTTTTTTTTTCCTGTAAACTCTATGTTGATGCCTTTTCCCAAAAAGCTCTACTTTTATCTCATCTGACCACAGAACATCCTTCCAAAACGTTTTAGGCTTTATGACCATTCTTTTTGTGGTTTTCCATTGAAGACAAAATAAATGAAGATAATAATACCAAAAAATGGATTGCAATCATTTTCAGAAGAAACTGAGTATTATCTGACAGAATTGCAAGGGTACCAATACTTTTGGCCACCACTGTATTGTATATATATATATATATATATATATATATATATATATATATATAATATTAATATATATTGTTTTTGTTGTATTGTGTGTGTGTGTTGTGGTGTGTGTGTGTGTGTGTGTGTGTGTGTGTGTGTGTGTGTTGTGTGTATACATACATACATACATACATACACACACACACAAAGGTCTACCCGCATTTGATTAACAGGGTGGCCTGGTACCGTCCGCCACGCATATTTCCACTGACATAAAGGTAATGGGTTGTGGCATGGCTTCAAACATCAACCTTGTTGTAAAACATTGCGCTACAAAGGACACACTTTTATTACCCAATTTACGGAGATAAATGAATCAGTAACCAGAGAATTCAGGAGGTAAAGTAGCCACAATTCTTAGCACATGAAGCGGATATGGATCTCTAAGAATGCTTTATGTTTATATGACCTGGAAACAGCAGCTTTTGCTAGTTTATTAATAACAGATGGAAAGACAATTATCTGGAATAATTTTGGCACGCAGTTTTACGATGCAAAAATAGCATTCTTGAGTAGATAAACTATTTAAATAAAGACTACATATTGAAGTTTAATTAGAGAATCTTTGTTCATTTGCCCATAAAATCATGATGTGTTGGGAAAATGAATTTTGCCATTGCCTTTGTCAAGAAAATAAAACCTGCTGGAGCGTATTTCTTGTAAATGGGTCAATTTTGGGCCGTGAACTGCTAAATTAAGTTCTGCATATACCCAGAGGGAATACATAATTTGAAATGGAAAGTATGCTATTAGAAGTATAACACTACCTGCAGGACTAGGGTATACTCATCCAGCTTACTATTATTATTCAGTTAACAGGAAATTATTACACTGCTAAAGAATTATGAGAATTTTATCTATACCAATAAGCTCCATTGTCACTATAGCATTTGGCCTTGCTTGCAGTGTGTGCTTGTATCCACCACAATCCAGCATCTCTAAATACACACATTTATACTGTATAGTAAAAAAGTGACTGGAAAGGTGGTAAATGTGGTGTAGATCCCACAAAGGTTTCTTACCTTCATGTGGTAAAGGGCTCAATGGAGAAAACATATTTAGGGTAATTTCAGACATTTTGTATTTATTTTGGAGGGGCTTTATTTTATGGAGTTCAGTTTGCAGTATAAATTACAGGTTTTCTTTATTCTGTGGGTCAGTACAATTTAGGCAACACCATATTGTTATAATGTGTGTGGGCAAAGTCAGAAGTCCTTATGGTTTCACATATTTTCTCTGCTTCTTACTCAGAAATCCTACTGCAAACCAATTCAGCATCAAATCATATAAACCTACAGTGGGGAAAAAAAGTATTTAGTCAGCCACCAATTGTGCAAGTTCTCCCACTTAAAAAGATGAGGCCTGTAATTGACTTCATAGATAGACCTCAACTTTGAGAGACAAAATGAGAAAACAAATCATGAAAACCACATTGTTTGATTTGGAAAGAATGTTTTTGCAAATTATGGTGTATTTGGTCACCTACAAACAAGCAAGATTTCTGGCTCTTACAGACCAGTAACTTTTTCTTTAAGAGGCTCCTCTGTCCTCCACTCATTAACTGTAGTAATGGCACCTGTTTGAACTTGTTATCAGTATAAAAGACACCTGTGCACAACCTCAAACAGTCACACCTCAAACTCCACTATGGTGAAGACCAAAGAGCTGTTGAAGGACACCAGAAAAAAAAATGGTAGCCCTGCATCAGGCTGGGAAGACAATAATTAGAAAATGGAAGACATACAAGACTAGTGATAATCTCCCTCGATTTGGGGCTCCACACAAGCTCTCACCCCGTGGGGTCAAAATGACCACAAGAACAGTGAGCCAAAATCCTAGAACCACACGGGGGACCTAGTGAATGACTTTCAGAGAGCTTAGACCAATGCTACCATCAATAACACACTACGCCGCCAGGGACTCAAATCCTGCAGTGCCAGATGTGTCCCCCTGCTTAAGCCAGTACATGTCCGGGCCCGTCTAAGTTTGCTAAAGAGCATTTGGATGATCCAGAAGATTATTGGGAGAATATTATATGGTCAGATGAAACCAAAGTACTGTTTGGTGGAAACACAACTCATCGTGTTTGGAGGAGGGAGAATGCAGAGTTGCATCCAAAAAACAACATACCTACTGTGAAGCATGGGGATGACAACATCATGCTTTGGGGCTGTTTCTCTGCAAAAGGGACCAGGATGACCGATACATGTACATGAAAGAATGAATGGGGCCATGTATCGTGAGATTTTGAGTGCAAAACTCCTTCCATCAGCAAGGGCATTGAAGATGAAACATGGCTGGGTCTTTCAGCATGACAATGATCTCAAGCACACTGCCAGGGCAATGAAGGAGCGGCTTTGTAAGAAGCATTTCAAGATCGTGGAGTGGCCTAGCCAGTCTCCACATCTCAACCCCATAGAAAACCTTTGGAGGGAGTTGAAAGTCCCTGTTGCCAAGCGACAGCCCCAAAACATCACTGCTCTAGAGGAGATCTACATGGAGGAATGAGCTAACATACCAGCAACAGTGCGTGCCAACCTTGTGAAGACTTAGAGAAAATGTTTGACCTCTGTCATTGCCTACAAAGGATATATAACAGTATTGAGATGAACTTTTTATGGTTAGACAAAACCTCTACAATGGTTTACTTGGAGGTAAATTTCCATGGACGCCAAATAACAAAATATATCCTGGAAGGCACACTAAATAAAATATAACCTTTATTTAGAAATAGTTAAAAAGTGTAATTACAACGTGTCAAAAGCCGCTAATATAAACCATAACAAGCCACCAAATGTAGAAGCATATACTAACAGTAGGAACAGGACTAACAAGAATTATGATAGGGTAAAGTCCTTCTCTGGTCTAGCCCTATTGCGCCCTGTGTATTGCCCTGGTATAACCTAGCCTAACACACTGGCAAAAATCGTCCCGATAAGGACGGTCCAGTCCGAAACCTACCCCTAGTGTAAATAGCCCTATCTGTACCTATATTTCATATAAGAAAAATAGGGTAAGGAAGATGTGTCTTACTTTATTGTAGTCCCAACATGTTTCGGTGCCGTACGACACACCATAGCTGTATTTGGACGCTAGGAGCCATATGCTCCTGTTCCATTGCTATTTCTGCATAGCCACCTATATAGCCTACATATTTTTTTCCCCTGAAGAGGTTTGGTAGGCACCGAAACATGTTGGGACTACAATAAAGCAAGACGCATCTTCCTTAGCCTATTTTTCTTATATGACATTTAGGGTAAAATAGGGCTATTCACAATCTGGGTAGGTTTCGGACAGGACCGTCCTTATCGGAACGATTTCTGCCCGTGTGTCAGGCTAGGTTATACCAGGGCAATAAACAGGGCGCAATAGGGCTAGACCAGAGAAGGACTTTACCCTTTAATAATTCTTGTTAGTCCGGTCCCTACAGTCAGTATATGCTTCTACGACATTTGGTGGCTTGTTATGGTTTATATTAGCGGCTCAAATACTTACGTTTACATAAACGTTGTAATTGCGCTTTAACTATTTCTAAATAAAGATCATATTTTTTTTAGTGTGCCTTCCAGGATATAATATATTTTGAACTTTTTATTGACCAAATACTTAGTTTCCACCATAATTTGCAAATAAATGCTTACCAAATCAAACCATGTGATTTTTGGGATTTGTTTTCTCATTTTGTCTCTCATAGTTGAGGTCTACCTATTATGTCAATTATAGGCCTAACTCATCCTTTTAAGTGAGAGACCTTGCACAATTGGTGGCTGACTAAATACTACCCACCCCCCCCACACACACACACACACACTGTATAGGTCTCAAAGGTCAGCTTCTCTCCCTCCATTACATCCTGTTCTCAGAGCAGCATAAACTAGGTTCTAAGCTGCAATTCACACATCAACAACTGGCTGTCCATGCAAACAGAGCATATACATCTCCTGATCGAGTCCTGTACAATCATGATCTTGCATCTCCGGACATGTTGAGCTGTGAACGCAAGTCTGTCTCAGTTTGTGTTTTGTGGGTGATCTAGCTGTAAGTGGAGCAGGTACAAATGGGATAAGTTGAAACAGGGTTAATTATAAGCAAATTAATAAAATGCTTGACTGCAACACATACAGCTTGAGATAAGGTGTACTGTTCTTCAGCAAAACAACTCAAATCTTTTTAGGGGGGCTTCATTAATCACAACCAAGGGTATGTTCATATGTCGTGTTGGATCTGTTTTGAATCCGAAAAATGCATTCAAAAGTGCTGTGTAAATTGCATCCAAAACACAGGTGTGTGTCTGGATGTGTCTTTGCTGCAGCAAGAATGCACCCTATAGTTCTAAATAAGGTGTCTGCTGCGTCAATTACATCAAGAATGGACAAGTCAATTTCTTGAACGGATCTGAAAGACGCATCAGAAAGACGCATGTAACATTGTCTGAACTCCGATATGCGCGTTACATTGAAAGCAATGTAAAACATACTGCACATTGTTAGATGTGTGTTTGGGTCGATTTAGGGTCCGAAACATGGATCCAAACACGCATCTAAAAACGGATCCAACAGGCCCTGTGAACATCCCCAAAGGCGGGGTTCACATGGCTTATTCAAGCCGTAATTGCGGGACCAATTTTGCCCGCAATTACGGCTTGAGTACGGGGCGGCGGTGCTGCTCGCCGGTCCCATAGACAGCCATAATCCACGGCGCGTATCCCGCCGGGATAATGTGCATGTCACTTTCTCCCTGCCCGGCGTATTCGCCGAGCGAAGAGTAGAGACAGAATCCACAGTTCTCTATGAGAATTGTGGATTACCGTAATGCCTGGCACGGATTTCAGCTGTACTGCAGCGCAGTACGGCGCGCAATACGGCTGGAATCCGTGCCCGAAATAAGCCGTGTGAACGGCCCCTAAGAGTACATTCACACAGCATATTTCGATGCTTTCTTGGGGTGTCAAAAATAAGAGTAAAATGTCTTCCCTAGATTCCAATGTAAAATCAGTGTTGTTGCTCATGTCCATTCTTTGAGGTGTTTTACACGCTGACCATTACTCGGTACCGGAGGCAGAAAATCTGCCTCAGAAATTCTAATTTGTTTCCTCGTCTGAATGCCGCGTTTGCTTCCATGGAGGAAATGTCGGTGATTACGCACTGACTTTTTCAGAGCAATAAAACGCTATGATTCGAATTTCAATTTTGGGTGCCTATTTTCCTCAGATTTTGATTTGGTTTTTCAATTGTTTTTGCATCACAGAGCACTACTGAGTTTTTGGACGTTAATCCTCGCCAAAAAGCTTTCTAGTAGTTTTTCATGCCATCATACTGACCTCAATAGTAAATTTGTGCCGTTTCCGAGTGAAATATGGCAGAAGACTAAGCATGTTCTAAATTTTTTTGCTTTTTTTAAGCTGTGGTTTTTAAATCCGACCTCAGAAAGTTGTGTGGACTACAATGCAGATTTTCATTTGAGGGCTATGGGGATGGTTTAACAGTCAGCTCTTGATGGTTTTTAAAATCCGAATCTGCCTGGTGTCCGACTGGAAATGCTTGCTGTGTAGACGGACACTAAGGGTGAATGGTATGAAGATCGGCGTGTCGGAGCGCCCGTTTTCGCCCGATCGAACGTGAAAGCTGTGCCTCATGTATGTCGGCTCCCGAGGTGCGCTCATACATGCGGTGTAAAGTCCACCGCGCCTCGCCAGTGTGTGAGGCGCAGTGCGGGACTTAGGCACAGAAGGGACTGCACCTCAGATTCGCCGCCTGAGGAGGTGCGCTTATACATGCGGTGAAAAGTTCCCTGTGCCTCGCCAGTGTGTGAGGCACAGTGCGGGTCTTAGGCACAGAAGGACTGCGCCTAACATGTATTCCGATTCAAGACAAGCTGGAAATGAGCGAAAAATCATTAAACATGTTAATGAATAGCAAAAAGAGTTGTCTTTCAAATTAATGAATGAATGAATGAATGAAGAGAAAACTCAAAGCCGTCTAAAAGCGGTTAAATGTAGTGAAAAAGTGGATCATTAAAAATTAAAGTGAAAATATATAAGATCGCTCAAGAAATAAATCTCAGCTCTGTGAGGCATGGAGTATGAATCCAAAAAATCGTTTTTATTAGGTGTAAAACATTATCTGAAAAAAAAGCTCAAACCTTCTAAAAAAAATACATACATAAAATCACTAACAAAAAATCAATAACGGCGCAACATCAGGAATCGGGATATAGAAAATTGCCGGGAAATACAGTAATTCAAATTCTGTAAGCGCTTCTCATTGGTCGGCATAAACCAGCCAATCAGAATAGGAGCGACAGTGACCCATTATAACCTATGGAGTAGTATTGACCAATCACATGAAAAGGCGGGACAGTTCAAAATACAATAAAAAAGGCAGAAAAGAGCTGATTGGTTGAGCTAGCGGGGGCTTGGCTATTCCGGCCAATCAGAGCGCGAGCTACATTGTCCCATTGTAGTCTGTGGAGAGATGGGGGCACTGAAATCTCAGCTCCGTGCTGCATAAAGTATTCGTAAATAAATCGTTTTTATTAGGTGTAAAACATTCTCTGTAAAAGAGCTAAAACCTTCTATAAACATAAATCAATCAAATCCCTAACAATGCGTTTGTCGCAGTGACTGGCGCTACATCAGGAATTGGGATATTGAAAACTTCCGGGAAATACAGCAATTCAAATTCTGTAAGCTCTTCTCATTGGTCGGCAAAAACCAACCAATCATAATAGGAGCGACAGTGAACCATTATAACCTATGGAGTAGTATTGACCAATCAAATGAAAAGGAGGGACAGTTCAAAATACAGTCAAAAAGGCAGAAAAGAGCTGATTGGTGGATTCATATCTGCCGCCTGGGTTCAACCAATCATATGTAGTGCGTCTATTTTGAGTGGAGCAAGAAGGGCGCCCTAAAAGTTATTACTGTCTATGGGAAATATTCTAGTACTGTGATTGGTTGGGGGGGGGAGAGGGGCTCGTCCTGCTGAGCCAATCAGCGGGTGAGCTACTTATCTCAGAGTTCTATGGGGAAAAGAAATGCAGAGCGAGCTCTGTTTGTGATTTGTGAAGTTAAAAGAGGGGCAATTATTTGGGCCAATGGGAGAGAGAGCGCGACGCTCTTATGGGTTTTCTAATGCAATCTGTAATAAAACTGTGCATGCCCGAAATCAAATAAGACTCACGAAGTTGTACCGATCTCCATATAAAATTAACAATAATATGGGGGTAACGAAAATAAACAAATAAAAATGAATTCACCGAGTTCATTTTTGTTTATTTTCATTACCCCCATATGATTGTTCATTTTATATAGAGATCGGTACAACTTCGTGAGTCTTATTTTATTTCTGGCATGTACAGTTTTATTATAGATTGCATTAGAAAACCCATAAGAGCGTCGCTCGCTCTCCCATTGGCCCAAATAATCGCGCCTCTTTTAACTTAGCCAATCACAAACAGAGCTCGCTCTGCATTTCTTCTCCCCATAGAACTCTATGAGATAAGTAGCTCACCCGCTCATTGGCTAAGCAGGACAAGCCCCTCTTCCCCCCAACCAATCACAGTACTAGAATATTCCCCATAGACAGTAATAACTTTTAGGGCGCCCTTCTATCGCGTCCTTCTTGCTCCACTCAAAATAGACGCACGACATATGATTGGTGGATTCATATCTGCCGCCTGGTCTCAACCAAATCAGCTCTTTTCTGCCTTTTTTACTGTATTTTGAACTGTCCCTCCTTTTCATTTGATTGGTCAATCAATACCTCTCCATAGGTTATAATGGTTCACTGTCGCTCCTATTCTGATCGGTTGGTTTCCGCCGACCAATGAGAAGAGCTTACAGAATTTGAATTACTATATTTCCCCGCAATTTACAATATCCCAATACCTGATGTTGCGCCCGTGACGGCGGCAAACGCGTTGTTAGTGATTTGAGTGATGTATGTTTTTAGAAGGTTTTAGCTCTTTTACAGAGAATGTTTTACACTTAATAAAAACGATTTATTTACTAATACTCCATGCCGAACGGAGCTGAGATTTGAGTGCCCCCATCTCTCCATAGACTACAATGGGACAAAGTAGCTCGCGCTCTGATTTTCCGGGAGAGCCAAGCCCCCGCTACTTCAAAATACAGTAAAAAAGGCAGAAAAGAGCTGATTGGTTGAACTGTCCCGCCTTTTCATTTGATTGGGCAATACTACTCCATAGGTTATAATGGTCATTGTCGCTCCTATTCTGATTGGCTGGTTTCTGCCGACCAATGAGAAGCGCTTACAGAATTTGAATTACTGTATTTCCCGGCAATTTTCTATACGCGTTGTTAGCGATTTTTATTTATGTATGTTTTTAGAAGGTTTGAGCTCTTTTTCAGATGTTTTACACCTAATAAAAACGAGTTTTTGAATCATACTCCATGTCTCATGGAGCTGAGAGCTGTGTACTGTTGTAACAGTCGACCTAGAGCACATTTTGCCCCATTCCATTACGTTCTCGCTTCACTTCGCCTCCTCCGACTCAGGTAGACCACATCCAACTAGGTCTGCCTGTTGGAGCTGCAATGCGCCTCACTTTGCCGATCGGCATTCATGCATGCCTCGGACTATTCGAAAGTGCCGCGTCCCGCTCAGAACGCCCACACCACTCCCATTCCACGCCCCTTCATGTTAGGCGCATCCGAAAGTGGCGAAGCTTGCGCCTAACATCGCATCACTGCGTCCGACAGGGGATTTGAATTGGTGAGCCGCAGTTTTCACCAGAAAACAGGCGCAACTCCCGATCATACATGTCGCCCTAAATGTTTCCATAGAATGAAATGCCCCGTCGGAGAAATGAAAAGTGTGTCCTTTTGACCTCTGTTTTGTTGGAAACCAGCAGAATAAAAAAGGAGGGAAAAAAGTACGCTTCCAAAACCCATTCCACATAACTGCATTCAATAAAAACTGCATACATTAAAATTACACAATGTTTAAAATGTGACCCTAAGCGATAACAGATGACACTGTTTGGGCATCGCCAAGGCAGTTTTTAAACAATTTTTGATGTCATTAAATTGAGGCTATAAATGTGATGTGTACTTTGTTTCGGGCTAGCTTTATAGAGCATTTTTTATCCATCAAAAAATGTATGTAGTACACAAGGAAAAGCTGAGGTACATTTTTGGATTATTGCCATGTTTTATATTTTTCACAGCATTGTAAGTGAAATTAAACCCCAATCATGAGCTTTCACACCGGCCCCGACATGCAGCAAATCCATACAGAAAACTGACGAGCACTTTTTTTGTGACAAAGCTTTGAAATCCATATCAGTAAAAGTAGAAGCTGCAGTTCACAATGTTAACAAGTATGTATCCTCATTAAATACAAGGGGTCTCTATATCGTTTTTTGATAGGTATTTTGGTATGTAAAACAACTGTTTAACATACCAAAATAAGCATTAAAGTTAAATCAATCTTTAGGCTATTTTCACAGTGAGTGATCAATGAAAGGGGGAATGAAGAGAGGGAAGAGATAGAAGGAGGGGAGTCTGATAAATGGAGAATAAGGCTTTTTCTGTAATTAAGATATATCACAACTAAGATGGCGAATTTTCAAAAATTGGGGTTCGGCACTTCGCCGAATTTTTCCCAAAAAAAATTCGTTTCGGTCCGAATTCTTGGGCGAATCACTTTTAAAAAACGCTTTTTCCCCGGGCTCCCCAGAGCCGAGGGTGCTTTTAGAACTTTTTCCATCTTAAATATGCGAGGGCGCTGGTTTGGTCTTCTTACAATTTTGTGTTTTAGTATGACACGCACATACTCCCGCCGTCTTAGAATCCTTACTATAAAATTTCCCCGGGGGCATTAAGGGGAAAAAACTGACCAAAAAATAAAGCGGGGGGTACCTGAAAAAAGCTCTGGGGGAAAGCGGGGAAAAAAAAAAACTGAGGCTAGGGGGGCAACATTGTGATGGGTGTGGAGGTGACGGCGGCAGCCACAGCGCTGAGGTCAGGCAGTGGCACAATGACATTCTGGAGGCGGCAAAACAGTATTAGGCCACAGAGGGAAAATGATAGTGTGGAGGTCAGGGCGGGCAGCGTATGGGTCAGACAGGGGGGCCCCAATGACATTATAGGGGGAAAAAAAAACAGTATTGGGCACGAGTGGCACAATCACACAGGTGGAGGCCCGGGGCACAGTATGGGGTCAGGCAGTGGCAAATGACATTAGGGGGCGGCAAAACAGTATTAGGCCAAAGTGGCACAATGTACAGTGTGGAGGTCACGGCGGCCGCAGTATGAGGTCAGACAGGGGCACAAGACATTTTGGGAGGGGGCCCCAAAACAGTTTTAGGCCACAGGTGGCACAATGTAAGTGTGGGGTCACGGCGGCGGGGTATGGGGTAGCAGGGGAAAAATGACATTATGGAGGGGCAAAACAGTATTAGGCCACAGAGGGCACAATGACAGTGTGGGGCCGGCGGCGCAGTATGGGGGTCAACATGGACATGGCTTTTCTGGGGGGTGGCAAAACAGTTTGGGCCAAAGTGGCACAATGATACAGTGGGGAGGTCAGGGCGGAGCAAAAGGGTCAGACAGTGGCCAATGACAAATTCGGGAGGTGCAAAAAGGGAGGCCCAGTGGGGGGGCACGGCAGCAGCCACCAGCAGAAATAGGTCAGACGTGGCACAATGACACATGTGGAGGGACGACAGGAGTCCAGCAGCAGCATGAGGCGGAGTGGCCCCAATGACATTCTGCGGGTGGAAAATTTAGTATTGGGCCACAGAGCGGAAATGACTGAGAGCGGAGGTCACGGCGGCAGAGAGGGGTCAGGCAGTGGCAAAATGACAAGGGGGGGGTGATACAGGACCCAAGCAGAGGTAAAGGTGGCACAATGACATTCTGCGGGTGGCAAAATAGTATTGGGCCCACAAGGGCACAATGATGGGGCCCAGGTCCGGCGGCAGCAGCTGAGGTCGGCATGGCCAATGACAGAGTGGAGGTGATACGGAGCAACAGCATGAGGTCAAGAGTGGCACAATGCATTCTGCAGGGGAAAAATAGTATTAGGCCACAGGCGGCAAAATTACTGAGAGCGGGGTCCGGCGGCAGCCAATGAGGTCAGGAAGTGGCACAATGCAGAGAGTGGAGGTGATCGGAAAACGATAGGTCAGAGAGGCACAATGACATTTTGCGGGGCAAAATATTTAGGCCCAAGGCCAAAATGATGGAGCGGAGGTCAGGGGGGGGCGCAGCATGAGGTCGGGCAGGGGCCATGACAGAGAGGGGAGGTGAGACGGGAAACAGCATGAGGTCAAAAGGTGCACAATGACATTCTGCGGTGGCAAAAATGTATTGGGCCCCACAGAGCGGCCAATGATAGAGGGGAGGTCAGGCAGAGGCAGCATGAGGTGGGCGTGGCACAAGGGGACAGGAGGGGGGTGATGACGGGGAAAACAGATGAGGCAGAGGTGGCACAATACATTCTGGGGTGGCAAAAAAGTCCCAGGCCGCAGAGTGGACAATGCACAGTGTGGTTCACGGAACAGAAACACAGCAGCGCTGACACATGAGTGGCAAAATGCGGTGTTGGGGTGGGGTGGCAATACCAGTCCCGGGTAAGACGGTGGTAGGAAAGATGGGGAAACTTCAGAGATGTGTGGAATCGGGCGGGTGGGGGCATCAGAATGTGGCTGAGGCAGGTATTTGAACCCAGGACTGACCAAAAGGCATTGGTGGTGGATCCGGCCGATCCACCCCTGTTACTTGAAAAAAGGTCAGTCGTTAAACATTTCCCGGGACAAGCGGTTCTTTGGGGTAACGGGGCCCCCCCCCCGCCTAACACCCGCTTGATCCCACTCTGGGGGGCGGGAAGTTTCCCCACTGAAAACTGGCAATTTGCGGCCCACATCCAGTTTGGGTCCCCTAGTCCAGGGGGATCTTCTAACGGGGTGGCAGAGTGCTGCCCCAATAGGCCAACCTGTTGGTTCGGGGAATGTCCTTTCCCCCTTGCGCGCTGCTGCTGGTTTGACGCCCTTATAGGGGGTGGGAAGCTGCTCATTTGACTCCGACTAGGTTACTGTGATGGAGTGGTATGCCCCTTTACCCCCCACCTTCCCCCAGCAGCCGCGGCAGTATTTTGGGGCGTGAGGAACCCCCCGGTCAGACCTGTCAGAGGGGGACGATCCCGCCATGGCACGGAATGTTTACGGGGTTTTCCCCTTATATTTGGTTTGTTTTCCTTCAATAGGGGGAAAAAAAGGCTCCCTTTTTGGGACCGGTACGGGGGTCCAATAGGGGGGAAGCCAAGTCATCCCTCCCCCCCGGATGCTGATATTCGGCTTCATAGCCGGGCAAATAACATGCTGCGGGACATCTGCACAAGGACCCGGGGGGTCCCTCCTCTTTTCCCACTGTACTCCCACGGGCTTGGGAGTCATCTGCCTCGTCTTCCTCATCTCCATCCACCTCCTCCAGCCCCCTGTCCCCTCTCTTTCCCTGGTAAAAATCCACTCATTTCACCAAACAAGGGCTTCTGCTCCAATTTTCCTCTCCTCCTCCTCCATTTTCCCCACCGGACTCTGTGGCAAGAGTGTAGTCCCCACATTCCCCCCTCCCCGACATTTTTCGCATCTGTTCCGGGACATAAGCAGTGGAAAATGACTTTTTTTTCCCCCGTACCCTGGCGACTACAAAAAAACGTGGCCTCCTCAAAGGGCCTAAAACAAAGGGAGGGTCAGCATGACTGCCAGGGTGACATCAAAGTTACCGGGGGGAGTACTTCTGTCTGCCTGGATCATCAAAAAATTTTTAATCCTTTCTTGTTCTACAGTGGGCCCAACATGTCGGGGAATTCCAGGGGTGGAAACATCCAATATCAGAGCGTGTTGGGGGGGGGCCGTTCTGCCCTGAAAACTGGGAGGGTGTTCCTGGTTTGTACAAGGGGGTAAAGTCATGCACATTTTTCCTGGCCATTTCAGATGTTTAAAATCGGTGGAAGACTTCGGAATTTTTTTACAACCAATTGAACCGGGCCATGCAGGGCGCATGGACCACCTCTCGGTGCGGCGGGCACCATGTTCCCCCCTTTGGGTCCTCCCCCGGGTTCCCGATTTGAGTTGGCGCGGGGAAAGCCACACTCAATTTCTTGCTGCATGAGCGGGCAGTTCCCCCCCTGTGTGATTTCGTTGCCGGGGCAAGCGGTTTTAAAACTGCGTGACCCCGCTGTGCCAACCCCATGTGGTTGTGGAGAGAAATTGTGGGGCTGGTGTGGTGGTGGTGGTGAGGAGGAGGGGGGGACTTTGGGCGCGGGAGCAGCAGTTTGACAAGTGGGGGGAAAGCGGGTCTCCTGTAAAATTGTTGGGGGCCCGGGGCGGGAAACCAATTCACCCAGTGGGCCGTAAAGGACTGTACGGCCCCCGACCGTAGTTACACCCAGACCCCCCGCGCTGCCTTGGGACCTTGAACAAACCAAAGCTAAAGGGACTGACCCACTTTCTGTTCACTATTTAAATGCGGGTACTGCCTTTTTGGAAAAAAATTTTTAAGGTTTGGGAACCCTTCCACCGGGCTGGGACAACCTTTTCTTAAAATGGTGCAGGTCCCTTTTGGAAAGGGGGGACTGCAGTCCAAAAAACTTGAAAAGGGCACGGCAGCTGCTGCACCTTAGGGTGGTTGGCGCAACTGTTGTCCCCTTTTAAAACGCCTCTCTGAAAGACTCTGGGCCCTATAGGAGGGCGGACATCGGAGGGGAGAGGGTGAAAAAAAAACACTGCCTTCGCAGGGGGGTGGGGCCTTGACTGGCGAAATGGCTGCGTGACTGGCCGCTGCGTGCTGAGCGGCGGATGGACCCCCAATCTAGCCACGTTTTCCGGCCAACCCGGTGGTACGCGCATGTGTTGACGCAGGGCCCTTGGGCCAAAATTACTCCCTCCCCGCTTCACTTTTGCCACAATTCTAAAAATACCCAAAATTTGGGTCCCGGGGTTTCAAAGAACTGCCAACCGCCCAGTAGTGTTTACCGCCCCGCTCCGATGATATACTGGGCTGCCTCCTGAGCCCCCCGTGGCCCCCTGTCTTGGACCTGCGAAGGGGTTTTTCTCCCCTGGCCGCGGCTCCGATCACATGCTGCTACCCTGCTGACTCACGGCCCACAACCCACTTCTGGGTGCGCCGCTGCTGACGGCAAGCTGAAGCCCCCCTTTTTCCCAATGTGAAGCCCTTGTTCACCCCGGGTCCCAAATGCGGGGGCTACATCTTATCTATTTTTTGGTTTTATTTATACGTTTATACCGGTCTTGGTAAAAACAGGCTGACCTTCACCAATACCTCCCCTCCCCTCCCACATCTTACTTTGCCGCCCTGAAGAAGGGGGGGAATTGGCCCCATTCTTCGCTGCCATAGCTGCTGACTGCCCTCCCAAAAATTTTTCATCCTCCTATTTAGTGGGGCTGAGCCCAGACCACATAGTAGATCCCCGGGTGAGGGAATGGGTGGGACAGAGGCGGGCTGAGGAAGGGGGGGCCGCTGACCCCTCCCCGGCCATGCAACTAAGTGTTGTTTCTGAGTTTCCCACCGAAGGTGGGGGTTTTAGATGTCATCTGGGGGGAAGAGGGTGACCTAGTCAACCAACAAAACCCTTTGGGGGGCTGAAAAAACCCCCGGCCCTAATAACTGGGGGTTGTGGCCCAAACCTGACCCTGCTCGAGTCCCCTTTCGTGCTGCGACCTGGGGCCCGTTTCGAAATGTTTTGTGCCACTTTCCACTCCGTTGCAAGCCTGCCACCTTTGTCTGACATACGGTTTGTTCAAAAATGTACGAACTTTTTGATGAAGCTATCTGTATATGATAAATATACACCCCTTTTTTGATCCAAAAAAACCCCTAACAACTTGGGGAAAACCCTTTGGTAAAAATTGCCTCCACAAAGGCCAGGAAAAATTTTTTTTATTGCGTTTTCAGCACTGTGTGTTTTTTAAATGTTAAAACAAAACATTAATTAACCTTCCTTGGGGAATTATGCTCAAAAAAAATGTATATATTTCGGTGTTGAAAAAGACGGGTTTTTTTTTGCAGCACAGCACAAACAACCTTATTAACCCGGGTGTAAATTGGCAAAGAAAAAGGGCCCCCACAAACTGTCGTGTTACAATTGCGTTTTTCTACCCACACAACAAGAGATAAGTTTTAATTTGCCTTTTCTTGTGAAAATTAAAAGGTACCAAAAAAAATTTTAATATTTGGGGTTGAAAAAGACGGTTTTTTTTGTCAGCCACCCGAAAACAACGGGGTTAAATTAACCCCTGGATGTAAATCGCCCAAAAAATTGAGGCACAAATGTAGCGTGTTTCAATTGCGTGTTTTTACCCACACAACAAAATACAGTTGTAATTTTTTGCTTTTGGATTAGGCTAAAAAAAAAAATTTTTTTTGGGGGTTGAAAAAAAACTGTTTTTTTTGTCCAACCCCCAAAACAACCTTAATTCCCCTGGATGTAAAAAGCCCAAAAAAATGGCCGCACAAACTGTAGGGGTTTTCAATTTTGTTTTTACCCACCAAAAAGGAATACAGTTGTAATTTGCTTTTCTTGTGAATTTTGGGTACCAAAAAAAAATAATTATTTGGGGTTTAAAAACGGTTTATTTTTGTCAGCACACCAGCAAAACAACCTTAATTTAAAAACCCTGGGGTGTAAATTTCGCCAAAGAAATTGAGCGCACAAACTAGTAGCTTTGTAGGTGTTACAATTGCGTTTTTCTACGCCAACAAAAAAATACAGTTGTAATTAGCCTTTCTTGTGAATTAGGCTACCAAAAAAAAAAATAATTTTTTTGGGTTGAAAAAGACGGTTTTTTTTGTCGACACCAGCAAAACACCTTAAATTTAACCCTGGAGTAAATTGCGCAAAGAATTGAGCCCCCAAACATAGGTGTTACAATTTGGGTTTTCACGCCCACACAAGAATTTCATTTAATTGCCTTTTCTTTTGAATTAGGCTACCAAAAAAAAAAATTTTATAATTTGGCGTTGAAAAAACGGGTTTTTTTTTGTCAGCAACCCCCAAACAACGCTTATTAACCCGGGGAAATTGCGCAAAAGAAATTTAGCAGCCAAAAATGAAGTGGTATTTGTATTGTAAAAACCTTTTCTTTAAATGATAAACGAACGGCTTGATCCCCCTTGGTATTGAATGTATATGCAGCTGCAGTGGGGCCACAGATTTTAGATCCAAACCCCCAAAAAATCAAAAAAAGCACATTCAGGAAGTCTCTGAGACAACGAAACCCCAAGAAACGCTGTATAAAAATCAGTTCTTCAAAGCCTATCACCCGCAGAGCCCTTCCCTACAGAAAATGAGAGGGTGGATCCCACGGGCCGCGCTCGGCATATAGGCGGGAGTCAAGAATCCGCGGTCTTTTGGCTTCTCTCTCACTGTCTGCAGGCTATGCCCTTTTTCCTCCCAATTTTCTTTTCCCCTTAGCGCCCTGTCTCGCGCCAAAACAACAAAACACCTTCGTTCACCCGAAACCCCCAAATTCGCTTCGGGCCGAAACCCAATTTTCCTGAAATTCTAAAAAAATTATTCGTTAAACAATTCGCCCATTCCTAATCCAACCTTTCTGATAAAAAATTGTTTCTCTATTTTTTGGATTTTAAGAGTACTTTACAACATAAAGTAACTTTTAAATTTTTTAAAAAGAATCTTTAAAAAAGCCTGGTTACGAATCCTAATTAAAAAGTATGACAAGTTATTAGTCATTTTTTCTGGGTCCTAGTAACAATTCAAAGGGAAATAAATCGTTATAATTGCATAACCCCAAAGAAAATTTTATTACAAAGATTTGCTCCAAATTTTCAAGTACTTTCAAAAATATTTGATAATCTTAACAATTGATTATAATGCAAAAATTTTCCAACATACATAAATCCTTCACAAAACTGAATTAGGGTGCTTTCAGCATTTTAACTGCGCTCCCCAAAAACGGGCTTGTGCCAAAGGGTTTTTCAGATGTCTAAATTGTTCAGAAAGGGTTTAAATAAACAATACGGTTTTAAGTCTTGTGGTTACAAACACACCCAAATGATCCCTTTTTTTACTTTTGAAAAATTTTGATAATGAAAAAAACTTGCTGATAATAAGAGGCACTTAAAATTAAGCACAGTTAAAAATGAAAAAAAAACTAACTTATGAAACACTCTTAAAACCAATTACTGTCATTGTTAATACCCATTTCATTGCATTTCCCCCTTTTTGATTACACATATTTTAGTGAAACCGTTTTTTCATAAAAAATGTTCTCGACTCATGTTATAGAGTAGGAGGTCAAAATCCATAAAATACTTCAAAACCAAAACAGAAAGCGCCTGCAAAACATCCCTACAATATCATTAAAGTAAGAAACGGACACCAAACAATATTGTATTCCTTTTACAGTAAAACTTACAATTACAATAGGGATATACAAAAAGCACAAGACCACAAAAGACTAGAGGTTCTATTTCCAGACTGGCTTTTTACTGCAGTGCAGCTGAATATTTCATATTTGTCTGTGGCACTCTGTTCCCTTATTGTAAGGCTCTGTGGTACACACAATATGAATAAGGCTTGCAGTACAAAGGGAAAAGAAAAGTTCACACAAGAACCCATTAATAGGATGCTGGCCGTGCAGTTGCACTATTAGTCACCAAGGTATTCCTTCATTGCAACTGGCTGACTTTCATGACCATTAAGTTACTTTAACCTGAATGCTATTAATAGAATGGACCTGGCTGCCCGAAACGGGGAAAACTGGGAACCCAAATCTTTTTATGTCAAAAAGGAGTTGTTCCATCAGGATAACCCCCACTGATAGAACCAATTAGGACATATGGCCAGCTTAGGTAAGAGCCATTCCGTAAGAGCGGCTTCTACTATGGCAGAGCCAGTGTTAATGTATTTCATGGATCATTAATTTGAAACCTATACGTAGCAAGTGGTTCCTGCATGGAAAATGTGCGGTGGACACCAGCCGTAACAGCTAGTCACAGGAAAAAGAGAGAATTGGACCCAACACAATCAACTGATCACCTTCAGGCTTTTTGAGACCATCTCTTTAATATTCCTTCTATATGACTACATAGATGTATGTGTGAAGTTCAAGTCATTAGGCTCGGTTTATTTATGCATTAGTTTATACCAGAAGCCGCAACGCTTTAATTAGTCCATTTATATTTGCATTCCTTTATATCAGAAGCCACAACGCTGTGCAGGATCCTTTGCCTTTAGGACTCCAACAGCATTCATCAGACTCCACTGACTTATAAAGGGGTCTATTGAGTGCATGCAGACCGACAGCCACTTTGATGGTAACATTAGCACTATTTTCTGTCAAATGTGAAAGAATCCACAACTGAGACTCCAGTGCAGATGTGAAGCCTTATTTCGACTATTAGAAATACAGTAATATTCAAAAGTAGATGCATCTTCAGAAAAAAACCATTTGAGGGCAGTGACTTGAACCTGGATGTTCAAGTCCAGCAAGTATAAATACATCAAAGGTCAATATAGAGATCTCTCCCATGATGTATTTATACCCAGGACTGGATCCATGACAAAGGGAAATGCTTTAGGTCTAGAGGAAAGAAGGTTTCGAAAAATACAGAAAGGGAATCTTTATTGTAAAAGCAATGACACTGGAACTCTCTGCCAGAGGAACTTGTCATGGTGAATTCACTGAGAGTTCAAAAGAGGCCTGAATGTATTTCAATAGTGTAGTGCAATAATACAACAAGTTATAATGACTAGGATTCTGGAGAAGGGGCGTTGATCCAGGATTTATTCTCATTGCCAGATGAGACAGGAAGGATTTTTCCCCTAATATGAGGATAATTGGCTTCTACCTCATGGGGGTTCTGCATTCCTCTGGATCAACACTATATGACAATAAGAAAAATAGGAGCTTAATCCACCATCAAATAAAACCAAAATCCTTTATTGAATCATATTAAAATCTCATAATATTACATAAGACAAGATCCCATAGTTGAATACTAAGAGGCGGATAACAATACTATAGCGTGTACAAAAAATAGGGTAATAATCCACTATTAGCGAAACGTACGTCAAGATGACCGGAGGTAGAAGGACTACATAGAAATATGTGCAACTTACTTTAACTTTATTTAAATAGTATTGGTATATATTTGTGTATTGGTCTGGATTTAACTATTTATGAGTGTGTATCTACTATAGAAAATTTAACCAACATATTGAAAATTGTCTATGCATATGTGACCTTTTATACACTATTACCCTATTTTTTGTACACTCTATAGTATTATAGGATTGTACTCTATAGTATTGTTATGTGCCTCTTTGTATTCAACTATGGGATCTTGTCTTATGTAATATTATGAGATTTTAATATGATTCAATAAAGGATTTTGGTTTTATTTGGTGGTGGATTAAGCTCCTTTTTTTCTTTCTTGTAAGTCATATGTTCTGTGAATATTCCATTATTACTGTTTTTGGTTGAGGATTTTTGGGGCATTTTTTGTTAAGAATACTATATGACAATAGGCTAAACTGGATGGACGTCTGTCTATTTCAGCCTCACAGACTATGTAAAAATAAAACAAAATAGGCTATGTTACGGTTATTTGGGCGTATTTAGGACGATTTCGTCCGCAATAGCCGATACTTTCAATAATGAACAATAGTTAGCATGATTTCAAGTAAAATACACTCATCATTCACACGAGGCGTATTTTCGGAGTATTTGGGGCGTAAATACGTCCGAAATCGATCGTAATTAATCCCCTGTCCTTATTGAGGCATATTTTGCAAGTTATCCCCAAGTAAAGAATGGAATGTATTTACGACGAAAATATGTTTGTGCATTATTTTGAAACGTATTTTTGGACAAATGGGCGTAAATACGTCGTAAATAGCTCTGATAATTTTTAGCCGTGTGAACATAGCCATAGAGGGACATGTTTACAAACAAGTACATAATAAAAGTGAAGTCAATGGTCATATTTACCAACATTCATCTATTTTAGTGTAGTTTTGGACATCCAGCTCTTGATCCAGTCTCAGATGCAAAAAATATCTGTTCTTCATCTAAGTTTTGTGCTGTGTGAGACATCAGCTGTACATGTGTGACAGAATAGTGGAGTTAAACTTATCAGTTTGCAAGGGCAACAATGGAATTTTGAAGGCTTTTTCTCCCTAGAAGTACATACCTAAAAAAATTCAAAATCAGCACAAAAAAAGAGACGTGAAACATTTTCAAAGTGGCATTGTCAGTCCTCCCGTGCTTTCCTATAACACAGTAGAGGAAGATAAATTAAGCTCGGGATACATCACTTTTCTATTTGACTCAATCTGATTGGGTCGAGGAAGCAGGACTAAATTTCTCTAGTCCAGATGGCACATAAACAGATCACACACAGCATTTGACAGCTTTTCATGTGGAGACAGGAAGCTCTGTCAATCAGTCTGCATTTGATGTGGAAACAATGCTCACCTGCTTTCTTTGAGAGTCCTATGGGCATTTTAACAACTTTTGACATAAGAATACTAAAGTAATTCATAGTAGTCAAGCCTATTTATCCCAAATTACCCCCCATCCTATTCCACCCTCAGATTAAAAAAAAAAAAAAAAAAAAAAAACACGGCAACCCAACATTCACTTTAGAAGAAATTTTTTATTTTTTTTTAAAAAAACTGACATATTTCTCACATTTTTAGATGACAACTCAGTTTAGTTAAAAGTAAGCTAGGACACCTTGAATATTAGCATGAATAATGCTCACAGTGAATAAAAGGTAACTGATTATATTAGTGAAAGAATCATATCTAAACATTAGTCCTCTTAGGGTATGTTCCCACAGCGTTTTGTGGCGCCTATGGTACGCGCCGCAATACATCGGGTGTTTTGGAAGCACGCACTGATCACAATTGACATGCGATTGTATTGTACGCCCGGGGAGATAAAGCGTAATTCATAGCTCTCTATTAGAGCTATGAATTACCGTGATTGTGGCGCACATTTCGCTGTGTATAAAGCGTAATACGTCGTGAAATACGCACGCGCAATTATGCTTACAAATAAGCCGGGTGGATATACCCCCTTAGATTTGCATATCACTGCTTAAGAATTAAAAACTTAAAGGGATTTTCTCACCACATTGATTAGCTTTAAAGGTAAATAAAGACCATTACAAAACATTACATTGCAGTTCTGATTTTGCTTTGTTTAAGATATGGAGGATATTTTATCTACTGCCCGTGTACACATGTTTTTCTAGGTTACCATCCACTTCTCTTTGTGCTCATTGCTCCTCCTGCTTTGTCCAACCATGGTGAGGTCGCTCCCTGCTGTGTTCTCAAGCAGAGGAGCTTGTTTATCTACGTTACTGACCAACTTTAAGCCTTCAGAGAAACTGCTCTACAGTTTAGAAACCTTCTGCACTTATGTCACTGTAACCGGCTCAGTTAGGAATAGCAGAGATGAAATGCCAGTCACTGCTATAGACGCATCCACAGCCTAACCAGGAAGTGTGAATATGAAGCCGGCTGTGAAGAGCAGGCTCTGTGAAACAGCATGGTGAGAACACCCCTTTAAACTTTATCTGTAATAACTAACTATGAACTAGGGAAAATAGTGTTAACATCCATAAAAAGACCAACGGTAGTGAAATTGTATCCACTACTATGAACATTCGTGGCAGAAATCCAACATAATTACCTTATTAATAACAAAAGTAGTCAATGGGGAGAAGACATGGCAATATGGTCAACCATTTAAATCTCACATGATCTCTACATGTATCAGCAATCAACTTGATCTATGTCATTTTTACAATTGAGGACACTGACTGATCCTGACCAGGTCTGAAGACTCCTGTCAGAATGTTGTTAGTAATATTCTGTTTGCTGTTTATGGCAACACTTTTAAGACAGACAGTAAGAGGGTTCCCTACCAAATTATCTTCTCTAGCACTTTCTATATTGCAGACCCGCCTTGAATATGGTACCCCGCACACTATGGGGGCTGTCACGATGGATCCCCCAAGCCACTTAGTCACACATATGCAAATGAGGTCACATTACCCCCACCCTTATGTCAGTGGCTCTTCACTGGCACCTGATAAACAAAAGATGCAGCATGCATCTCATACCACCGTCCTCTACCTTATAAAGCCTTGCCTGTTAACTTACTTGAACATGTCTTCCATGCTCCATTTCCAAAGTGTGTCCTAGCTACATCCAGCAAATGCAGTGCCCTTATCTCACCCATGCATACACTGAAGGCAAAAATCCATGCCCAAAGTAGTGTGCAACCCATTGTTCATACATGAAAAAACTTTGAGACTCGTAGTGTATTGCCCTTTTTACAGTAATGTGCCGCTGGCGGCGGTCTGTGTGTGTACATGTATAATTACATGTGTGCCGCAGCCCTGCCAGTGGCACCCAGGTTTGCATACGTTTTTTCAGAAATGTTTTTGTGTGCAGAAACATACGTTATACTTGGTGTACATTGATTTTAACCTATATGGGGAGGAAGGGGTGCTTCCATTTTGGTTTCTGTCCCCGCCCACTCTCACAGGCGTCATAAGAAGGGCAGCTTGCAGGTTGGGTGTTTTTTTTTTTTCTCTCTGAATAATGGAGGTCGGTTGACCCAGTGAGAGGCCTGATTGGCTCGATTGAGAGGTAAAGATAGGATAGGACTGCCCGATTTGAGATCACGGTGAAAGTCGTGGGCAGCTTAAACATCTTTTGATCAAAATATGTGAACAGAGAGTCTCAAAGTTTTTTCATGTATGACAGATAGCATAAATGCTTCTTTAGGGATTTCCACGTAGTGTACAACCCATTGTTCTACCCATCACGAGTCCCACTCTGTGGCCCATCTGGACGTGAATGCGCTGATTCCATTATTGCACATGTACAGTATTAAAAATGCCACTGAATGGACTTTATGACCTAACAGAGCAACTGTTTGTTTTCAATCACTGTATTACTTACACTGGTCTTAATAGAATACTTTATTATAGGGGGCAGAGACGGGCACTTATATTGATTAAAATTGCCATTCCCATTTAATCTTTGAATAAATCAATAACAGTAAGGCCTCGTTCACACGGCTTATTTCTCCGCGGATTGGCGCCGTACTCCGCGCCGGATTTGCGCTGCAGTATGGCGCCAATCCGTCGGAGTAATTACGGTAATCCACTGCTCTCATAGAGAACAGTGGATTCCGTCGCTCGTCCCCGCTCGGCGAATCCGCCGCGGGGGGGAGAAAGTGACATGAACATTATTTACGCCGCGTACGCGTCGTAAACAATGCATTGTCTATAGGGCCGGTGGAGCGCGCCCCCGCCGCGCTCCGGCCCCCCCCCGTCCCGCCCCTTATTCCCGCCGGATTTGTGAGCGCAATCCGGCTCACAAATCCGTCGGGAATAAGCCGGCCTAAAAGGACAACATCGGGATCCCAAAGTATGTTCACACAATAGTTGGCTAGTTTGTTTGCTACTCATATTGTAAAGGATTAAACTTGCATAAATCACATATAAATCACAATGTGACAGAAAAGATTCATCCTTCTCTTCTTAACTCATTGGATTAAATATTAAGGGGACAGAGGACTATTGCCCCATAATGGCCAGTAACTTTAATTTATTTAAATGAGACGGCTAAAACTAACCCTCTTATTGAGACCCAAAGGATCCATTTATTTCATTCAATGGATCCACTGGGTCTCCTGCAGAATCAGTTTGCTCCATTCCGTAAGGGAGGGTCTAATCACACTCATTCCACAGAAAGACAGAACCCTTGTATCTCCATTATGTTTCTCCCAAACATTTTTAGAAATAATTTTGTCTCTTCTGTTTTCCAAATTATCAAAATGCTCCATCATCTTGCATCTCAATTCTCCTGCTGTCTTCCCTACATATTCAATGAAATATGCACAAAGATATATGACCCAGTCACAAATTTTGTACTGTTTTGCGGTTGCTACATTCTTAACTTCTTTTGCTTTGAAGATAAATGGACATGCTTTGCATAACCCATATGAACGTGCGGGTTGTTTTCCTTTCTGGCCATATATCTGTCGGGCTTCACTGACGACACTGGCTATTTATTAATCTTTCAATCTTCCCTTGCAATAAGTTATTTCAGGGTATTTTGGGATAGAACTAAAGATGCTATTTTTTTTTTTTATATATTCCAGTATTCCAGCCTTCCCCCATCTTAGCCTGGTGCATTGGTCATCACATGCACCAATAATTCTCATCAAACCTACTTTCCTATCATTTCTATTGGCTGTTAGGAGATTGGATCCATTAGTTTTCAAGTCTCTTTCTTATGCCTCAGTCAAAGTCTCTAAGGTCTCGTAATTCATTGTGATTTGTGTGTCAGTTTTATCTATTGTACAATATGGGTATCAAACAAGGTAGTCATCTAATGTGTCAACACACACTGGGATCCTTCTGGTGTCCTTGTAGTTTATTTCTACCCCTTTATTACCCAAGCCGCCTTTTTTGTAGGGCACTCATCATAGAATAGATCAATGATAGCATGGGAATGGCAACTATGATCAATATAAGGGCTAAATCTGCCTTCTATAAGAAGATTTCAATTAAGAATCACTGTAAGTGCAGAAAGTGGTATAGCGCATGAAGACTAGCATGCACTGTCCTAGGTCATCACGGAGTCCATGCAGTGACATTTTTTAAATTACGCAATAATGGATTCAGCACATGTGTGTTCATGTAGAATGGGTTGTGGCCACCTTTGGGCATGCACAGTTAACCTGATCAGGATTGGAGAATAGTGCATGCACAATGAAGCTGGATTGCACATTTGACATATAGCATGTAAGGCATGCTCAAGTAAGTTAATGGGAAAAGCTTTATAGGAGACAGGACAGTAGAATGATAGACACTGCATCTTCTAGTTATCAGGTATCACTACACTAGTGAGTGCAGACATCAAGTGCATTTGTCCACATATCGTCATCCCCTGGAAAAACTACCAACAAAAAGGTAGGGAAACGCGTTGTGCAGCGATTTTAAATTGTACATGTGTGAGACATGTATGAATCCTGGCGCTCACAGGACAGTTCTAAATAGCTTTAAAAAGAACCTGTCACATAGATTATGCCCCCCTTGCTGAGGACAGCACAAGCTAGTGTCAGACATGCTGTTTCCAGCGCTGTGTCCCTTCTGTAAGATGCTGTAGTTTTAGAGTATTTAATGCTCAAATCTGCAGTTTTCAGCCAGAAGAGTCATGAAGAGAGTCAGTTTTTTTTCAAACCCCGCCCACCTGAGACTAGTCCCGGACACCTCAACTGATCAACCTATTACTTTAAATATGTAGAACCATGTGAATAACTGTCAGGTGGGCGGGGCTAGCCTTTGGTGGGCGGGGCAAACACCTGCTCATGAATAAGATTTGAGCATTAAATGCTCTAAAACGGCTGCATCTTACAGAATAAGGGACACAGCGCTGGAAACAGCAGGTCTGACACTAGCTTGTGCTGTCCTCAGCAAGAGGGGCATAATCTGTGACAGGTTCCCTTTAAGGCAGTGTAGAATGCGCCAGAATGTCTGAACCTGTTCTTCTGCAGGCCATACATACAGGCGCAGTCTCATGCCAATACGACAACTCAGGCTCAGGCACCACCTTGAATCTGGTCTGGCTGTTCTAACTGTTCTGTGCCTAGGTCTGGCGTCAAGGAATCATAAATGTGTCTAACTCTATGAATGTGGTGCGACATGCTCCCAGAACAACCCTAAACTTTGGCGCACTAAAGTGTGTTTAGCGCATTACAAAGGGACTAATTGCTCCAAAGTTTAGAGTGCACCTGTTCATACATTCTTTTTGGCTCGAAGTACACCAGAAGACTGGCGCAAACCGTGTTCCTACAGGTCGCCCTTAGGGAGTAGAAAATCTATAGCGACCGGCCTTATTTGGGACAGATCCTCTGCCAGATAGGAAGGGTCGAATATGGACATTTAGTAGGGAACCCTCCTGTTGTCTGTTCTAAAAGGTGAACAAAATCAGAAAATGGTGAACAAAAATCATAACAACTACGTTCTTACAGGAGTTTTCAAGTCGGGATCAAGCCAGTTTCGTCGGTTGTGAAAATGACCGGCACATGTAGAGGTCATGCGCTTTCTAGATCGTTTTTCCCGTTTACTTTTTTTTTTTTTTGCTTCTATAAGTACTTTTAATGTTAAATAAAAGGTGGATATGTTGGATTCTCACCACAAATATGCATAACCTTGGACACAATTCTACGATTGTAAGTCTTTCTATAGATGAAAATAAATGGTTTACCCTAGTGTATTTTTAGTGATTACAAATAAAGGTTAAATTCTAGTCTTTTGATAAGCAGTGATATGTAGTATACTGTTAAATATACATTTTAGTTGCATGAATGTGCTTGTTACAAGGTGTTAAAGGGCATTTATTATTTAGAGGTATAACAAGTAGAAAAAGTAAGTGGTCCGCATTTCATTATACATACCTTGGCCTTGGGGGATGACCTTTTCCCACCAAATCCACCAGCACCAACCACAAACACAGAAAACTGGTTAAAGCAGATGAGTTCTTTACCACAGTAAGTGTTTACTACAAAAAAAAAAACAATAATAATTATAAATAAGTGGATTCCTGTCTCTACTTGTGGGGCTCTAAATCCACAAGCAACCGCAAAGCACAAGCAGCAAGAGATGCAGAAGAAATCCCATTCTGCTCACTACCTTCCAGAGAAAAACATGAATTGATCATGAAATACATAATGATTACATAAAAGATTTCTTAGGCTCTGATCGCATTTGCATTGTGATTTCTGTCCTCTGAAAGGCACTAGTGGAGCTTGATGGACCACGTTGACTTATAGTGGAGCTGTCAGGTTATATCAAGGTGAATACAGAACTATTTTTCCCTTTAAAATAAAGAAGTCTTTGACAAAGCCTTCTAATAAATCCTCAAACACGAATGTTAACATCGCTCGTGGCTAGCTTGTAGCAAAAGGGTTTGTCCGATTACATTTTTTAACATACTGTTTAACAAACGGTTTCCCCTTTAAAATAAAAAGGTTATACGCACTTCTCTACTCTCCTCTGATCCAGAGCAGCTTGGTATAAATTCATACTCAGGATCACTGGGAGCAGAGGACAGACCACCAGTATCATAAAAGACCACCAAATAAAAAGGTGAATCTAATCTAGTGAATCCATCAGTAAAATCACAATAGGAAGAGCAGATGTACAAACAGGTTTTTATGCTAATACAGTTATTTGTATACTAAACACACACTAAACATTTGCGCACTAACTACACACTGAACATTTTAACAAAAGCAGCCATTATTCCAATCATCATGGTATCTGCCATCCTAAGGCTCAACATCTAATTAGTAATGGAGATTTATGGACCTCATTCATGGAATACCAAATACTTTGATTGACTATTCTAATCACATTAGTGAGCATAAAAAAACAGAACAGTTTAGGGACAGTAAAGTCTGGTGGTTAGGAGGCTTAAGTAATATTTTTACTTTATTTTTTCTAATACTACACACGCATAGAGCTACAGCTGCAGATAGTAAAAAGGTGATTTGACATGTTAGGACTTAAATGTTCTCTTTGTCCCTGCAGAGCTTTAGCATAAGCCAGTCATATATAGCAAGAAATCTCAAATACTACCAGTATCTGATGCAATGTAGGCTACAGTTTGGGTTGGGGAAAAAAAACGCTAAAGTACAGTACACATTTATAAACATTACTTCATACACAATGCACGTATACCACTATATTATGTTCATATTAGGCCCCATTCCCATCACATTTTTGATTTTCATTAAAAGCATTCATTAAACAGATCTACTTTTAAGAACAAAATACATAAACAAATTTTGCCTCCACCTGTCTATCTAACATATACTTTAAACGTATGTGCATAAGCTTGCATCTGTTTCAGTCCATTCTTCTAACCTTTTGTCACTAATAAAGAATTTAAAGTTTTTTTTTCAACATTTGCAAAAAATGTAGCCATTTTTTATGTATGCAAACCTAGCTTCCCATTGGTTATCGCATAAAAAAAAAAAAAAAAGTATATTTCATGCGTACGTTTTGGAAAAAGGACAAAAAGGTGTTGCAGCCTACACCTCTTCATTAAAAAAAATAAATATATAGACATAGTAAACGAGGCAAACATAGCCAAAAGTAGACACTTGTTCTCCCCATTATAGTCTTTTGATCTATTGTGATATACGTTTGAATACCTTTCTAGGCTGCTCAAACATATAAGGTCAGTCGATGGCAAAAATATGAACGGGGCCCAATGCTGCTTTGCTGCAAAAAACAAAAGCAGTACTCTCCCCTGGCTGTTTGGCATATAGCATGTAGTAAAGTCTTTGGATTTAATGCAGGAGTGCATTAGGTAATATGAATGTGGGGCTTTTCTAGATATTGATGCAGCTGTCAGGTTTAAGACCGTATCAGAACAGAGGATATGAAGACGTCCAACATAAAGATTACATCCTTATAATTTGGCTGCAGCGTCTGCTCTCGTCTTCTCTCCTCTACACTTCATTAGTAATTCTCAGCCACTGTTCTCTTTTCCGCCTGAAATGACCTTCACTTCGATCACAAATGTGAATGCCTTCGACTCCTCTAGTAATTCTAACAGCAAATTGCTTTGGTGTGAAATGCTTTTGACAGTGTTCTGTATTAAGGAGGCAAAGTGAAAGCAAAATGTATGGTGATGTATACTCTAATGAAACTAGCAAGTTTCCAATAAGTGAGAAGCACATTTTGCTGTCCTGTAGAAGGCGTCATTAACCATTTCACCAGTACCTGTACAAAATGCTGCACTTACCGTCAAGCAGAATGACAGCGCCCGAGCCTTTGTCCAGTACGTCTGCCACAGTGCCCTCTGAGCGCATCTCTCCTGGAAAATAAAACAATAAAGCCAAATATATTAAAACCATGGAAGGAAAAAAAAGGAAACTGCTGACAACAAGAAAATAATGCAATGTGTTCCATAGCGCTCCGGACAGATTTTGTCAACATTTGCTGAGTCTACAAATCTCAGAAAAACTTTGAATGAAAGTCTGCCTGTTAAACAATCCGCTTATGCAGAACTCACTAAACTAATTCAAGAAAGGAAATTAAAAATGGCAGCATATTAAAATTTAAAAAAGAAAAAAAAAAAATCATTGAACAGCACAGCTTTCGCCCGAAAACCGGGCAGAAGAATGTGCATGTTCCCAGATTTTTGGAACGCCGGCGGTGTAAAAAACCCCATTAGAAAAGCCGTGTAGTGTAGACGGATGGGCAGATTTTCTATTAATGTCTATGGGAATGGTGGATAGTTGACTGAAAACCTTTGCCGTGTGGATGTACCCTTAGTTACCCAATACCATTTTACACCCAAAAAAGTTTTTTTTTTTTTTTTCAGAAAATGCTTTTGGTGTGCAAGTCAAATGTTTTTTGCAGTTTGTTGAGGAATGGCAACCTCTTGGCTTGTTGCACTCGCTACCTCTTTTAAACCAGTGCGGGGGTTATTCAGTAGCAAGTTCTTTTTCACTCCTGAGAGTTGTGTCTGAACGGGCTCCTGGGAAGGTAACATTTTAGTGTTAAACCGCCTGTGCGGTCCCCTTTTACGCAATTGGGAGGTGATTAAAAATTTTTGTCAAACTGTGAAAAAGAATCCCAGGTTTTCAAAATTTCCTTAGCATAATGCTTTTTTCAAAAAAATTCCCTTATGCCTTTGATGTTTTGCTTTTTTTTAGTGTGCCACTGAATTTGAATAACACCCAACAAGTAAAATTTTGGTAAAAAAAACCCAAACATAAATTTGGACAGGGGGATCCTCCAAATGGGTATTTAATCATTTTTCTAAATATTGGATTACAAAAAGTTAGCCTGTAAAAGCTGCAGCCCCTTGCTCGATCCCCTTATTTTTTCCTGAGGTTTTTGTTCCACCTTTTAAAATTTGCGGGACTAATTTACCCCGCAATTACGCCGTTGGACGGGGGCAGGGGAGTAGGGGGCCCCCAACATGCAGCAGCTTTTCCCGCCGCTGGTCTTACTTTTCTCCCTGCCCTGGCCCCGGGGGGGACAAAGATTTTTAAAAAAGTTCCTCAAAATAAAGAACTGGTGAATTCCTAATGAAAAGGCCGTTTTCAGCCCAACCCCTTCTTTTTTTCAAGGCTCAAAAAAGGCAGTTTGCCTTTGGTGAGGAAAATCACTTCTTTGGGAAAACCCCTTTAAGGCACTACATCCAAAAGAACGGAAATAAAAATTTAATACTAAAAAGAAGTTTTAACAAAAAAAGTTTTAAAATTAAAAATGGAACTGGAAAATCATTAATATACATTTATTAAAAAATCCCTTTTTAAAAATATTTGGCCATCTTATTTAAATAGCTTTTAATTTTCATCCTTACATTCCAGTGGAATTACTCCCTCCTCTTCTTCCACACCCCCTTTTTTCATAAGGAGGCTATTGTATGTTTATAATTCTTGTTCTTAGTAATATGGTTTATTACTCCTTCTGTAGCATTTTATTTTGAATCAGTTTCCTTGATCCCGAATAACACTGCATTAATATGGGGCTATTGTTTAAGAGGAATAATGTGTGTGACAATGTTTTGACAGGGGCACCTATGGGAATGGGGTTTCTACCATTGGAAAACCCTAGGTAAACCCCCTCAAACCACTGCAGTCGTATTGCTACACAACGGTTGAAACTATTGTGGTGTGGGGGGAAAATAAGTAAATGATTATGTTGTAACGGCACTGGCCCAAACAATTTTGCTATGGATCACTACAAAAGTCACTTCTCTTATTTCTGATGATTTAGAATGTGCATATTAGCAAAAAACAAACATTTAAGTCCCTGCCTCCCCTGGGTTTTTACTCCTAAAATTTTACCTGCACAAAACTTGCACTTTTTGCAGTCCCTTTCAAAATGTGCCCCAAAAAAAATTGGGGCTGTTGGCACTGTATGGCGTTCTCAACGGGGGCGACACCACATGAAATAGACAAACTTTTTTTGTAAAGCTCCACTCAAAGAATTTTTTTATACTTCCCTTTAAATATGGGGTGATTTGCTTTGTACAAGTGCTGCATTCCGCTCCCCCTCGATTTTGCAATGGTCAAAAATTTCATTATAAAATTAATGATAACCTCTCACGGGGCCCTCATAAAAAAACAGCCCCAATCATGAGGCCTCTAAAACAGAACTCCAAATATATTGTGAGGACCCAAACTTGTAACCCGAAGGGAAAAAAAACCACTCCTGGGAAGTTACTAGGGCCCACTGAATGTGCATCTAATTGGTTGATATTTAAACCATTATGGCAATTTTGAGAAACGCGACACCCAAAAGGTGGATTCAGCAAAAAAAAGTGTTTTGGGTTCATTTAAAAATTTTCAGCAACTTGGTAGACTATTGAGCCCCTTTTTTAAGCACATTCTTTAAC
>JAODAL010016758.1:0-79732 GCA_025379985.1 Phyllomedusa bahiana | reverse complement strand
AGCTGCACTTCTTTTTTTGGGTTTAGACCAAAAAAATTTTTAAAAGTTGGAGGTTCCCTCCCCCCTCGGGTTAAACAGGAAGTAAAACCTCCTTGGTAAATAAAATGGAAAAAAAAAAGTGTTTTTTTATTTTTGTTTTTTTTCCCCATCGCCCTCTCTGTCTCCCCCTTTCCAGTTTTTTTTCAAAGGGAACCCCATTTTTTTCTTTTTAAAAATTTTTTTTACTTTTTTTATATGGGTTAAAAAATTTTTGGGGGGTTATTTTTTAATTTTTAAAGCGATATGTTTTTTTCCCCCCTCTGCTTTGTTCCCTTTATCTTTTTTTTTACACATTTTAATTTTTTCCCTATAGCTTCTTAGTGCCCTTCACTCCCCTTCCTTTTTTTAAAAAAAAGGGAAAAACCTTTTTTTTTGTTTTTTATTCCCTTTTACACCCCTTTTAAACCAAAAGGGTTTTTTTCCTCTTTCTTATTATTTTTTTTTCCTTTGGGAAGTCCCTCTCACAGTGGTACCAAGGGTTTTTTTAAAATTCCCTTTTTATTATTTTTTCTCCCATATTTAAACAAAATTGTCCCAGTCAAAAACCTTTTTGGGCCCCCGTAAGCAGAATAAAAATTACCCTTCCCAAAAATTTTCCGTTTTTTTGTGGCCCCTTAAACAAAAAACTCTACCAGTGAATCACTGGAGGATATTTTACTATTGGTATCCCACAAAACGGTGCAATGTTTTAAGTTCTAACTGGTATAATTTAAGGGTCTTTGTATGTATGGAAGCTTAAAAGGAACCGTCATATGGTTTGCCCCCTTTGAGGGGGCAGGACAAGCTTGTGCCCGACATGGTTTCCACATTTGTGCCCCCTTATTCGTAAGATGAAAGGGTTTTTAGTTTTTAAAAGCGACATGCATAAAATTTTGGTGTTAATCCCAAAATTTTTTCTTTGCCCCAAACCTTTATTTTGAATGCCCCTGATTTATGAAGCTGCTTTTACGGGGTTTAAATAAATCGGTTGCATTCTAGTGCTATGGGACATTTCTGGTTTTGGTTTTTTAAAACTTTAAAAAGTGGTTTCCCCTTTTTCCAGTTTTTAAGGCGCTAAAAAAGGTGTAGCAAAAGCTAAAAAAATATATACCCTTGCTAGGGTTTAGTGCCCCCGCCCCCCGACAGGCGCTATGTAATGCGCCCCGGAGTGTCGTACAGGAGATTTAAAAAATTACCATAATTAGCATTGCCACATCTGTAAAAGTCCGATCTATTAGAATATTGTGTTATTTATATCACCTAGTATATGCCGTAAATAATGTGAACACTATAAAAAAATAAATAAATACCTAGCACCGGGGATTTTTTGGTGTCATTCCACCTCCCTTAAAATGTAATTAAAAGGTATCAAAAAGTTGCATGTACTTCAAATTGGTACCAGTAAGAATTACACCTCACCCCTCCAAACATTAATCATTGAATAGGTCCCACAGAGAAAAAATAAAAAATTATTGCCTCAGAAAATGCGGATACAAGGCACATTTTTAAAAATGTATTTTTTATGTAATAAAACATGGTGAAAATTGCATAAATTTGATATCACTGGAATCATATATATAGGTGCAGATTAAAGATTACATTATACCACAACGGGAAATAATCTGTAAAAACAATATCACAAAAAAGTACATCTTCCCCCACAAAAACACAAGTCTTCACGCTGCTATGTTGTTGGAAAATTATAAAAGTTACGGTTCTTGGAAAGCAGGGAGGAAAAAACGCAAAAAAAAAAGAATGAAAATGGACGGATCTTGGAAGAGTTAAGCAGTGATTAAATATTTATGGCAACATGTATGAATAGGGCTGCATCAGTTTTCTGGTGAGCTTTGAGCCAAAAAACTGTCATAGCCTTGTCTGACAGATGTATGAACTGTCCTTCACCAAAATCTGGCGCCTGCTGCGACAGACCCGACACTGCGCCAATCCTACAGAGGCGTGTCGTGACAGATTCGTACGACGCATCTGAATGATAAAGATTTACAACAGGATATCCTCAGAGTACAAAGAATGTCATGTTCTCTTCAGAGCCTGGATGACTCTGAGCTAGGAAGACCGAGGTGAATGGGACCGAAAAAAAAAGAAGGGCCACATGTATGAAAACTGTCTAGGTCCAACACTCACTTTGTTGCCCATAGCAACCAATCAGAGCGCCCCTCTCATTCTTCCAGAGCACTATATGAAATGAAAGAGGCGCTCTGATTGGTTGCTATGGGCAACAAAGTGAATTTTAGACCAAGACAGTTTTCATACATGTGGCCTAAAGTGTTTAATACCTTGTTGTGGAAATTATCGGAGGACTAATAAACTATGATTATTACCACTAAGCAATACTACATTTGTTCTACATGTATGTACGAGAATGACTTTATAACAACTTTGTTATAGTAATGAAGGATAACTTTTACTCCTTGGTTTATTCTAATTTATAATTCATAGGTTTAAACTTTTAGGCATAAACCTTTATTTAGCAATTTTTCTAGTTTCAGCAACTATGACATTGTACTTCAAAAATTAGACACATCAAATATAAATTTCCTTCATTAACCTACCACTAATGCATACCTTGAGCGGAAGGTTAAGAAAAAGGCCTCATTCACACAGCTTATTTGGGAGCTGATTTCAGCCGTACTGCGTGCCGTATTTGCGCTGCAGTACGGCTGAAATCCGTCCCAGTCATTACGGTAATCCACAGGTCTCATAGAGAACTATGGATTCTGTCTCTTCTCCCCGCTCGGCGAATCCGGCGCGGGGGGAGAAAGTCACATGCACATTATTTACGTCGTGTACGCGCCGTTAATAAGGAGTGTTTTTGGGGCCGGCGGGCTGCTGGCCCCCTGCCCCCCCCCCCCCTCCCTGCACAGCTGCCGGCATAATTGCTGGGCGAAATCCGTCCCCGCAATTACGCCGGCAATAAGCCGTTTGAACTGTGGCATAAGGGAGACCGTTTACTAAATACCCCAATAATCATATTTGGGTTATTTTTCACTAAAGCTTACATTTTTCAACCATAGATTTAAAATATGCATCCACTAATTAACTGTGTCTTGGACTTGCACAAACCACTTTTCAAACTAAAAAACCAAGACGAGTCCAGATATGTACTGTAGGGAATTAGGATAATAAAAATAATTGAGCAATAACATTGTAAACTATGAAATGCATCTTATAAATACAGGGGCTGGATGACAAATGTGAGGATAAGAGCAGCAGAAAGATCCCCAGGTATACATATTTCAATGTACAGGGGAATGTAAACATCACAAACTTTAGATAGAGAGCCCGCTGTATTCTCCCAATACCTAAAGCTTATAAAGTGGAGTCAATCTGCTTTGTCTTTACCAGATTGTCTTTTACCAATTACCTAAATAAATTTGAATGAAAATAAGTATATGGCTTATAAACTCTGTAACTGCCTAGGAATTAATAAATAAAAACTATATAGAGTCTAAAGCACTGATCCTCAGATTTTTTATAAGGTACATTGACGATTTAGATTAAACTCCTGGGACCACATGTATGAAAACTGTCTAGGTCTAAAACTCACTTTGTTGCCCACAGCAACCAATCAGAGCGCCCTTTCATTTTTTCAGAGCACTCTATGAAGTGAAAGGGGTGCCCTGATTGGTTGCTATGGGCCCTGATTGGTTGCTATGGGAAAGAAAGTGAATTTTAGACCTTGGCAGTTTTCATACATGTGGCCCTTGGTATCAGGTCCTAAAAATCATCTTCCAGGAGAGAGTTATAAGTTCTGAAAACAAAGCTTCAGAAGCTGCCAACTCCAATCTATTTTAGTTTTCAAGTTATATCTTGATTGAGTATAATGTTGTTGAACATAATAAAAAAATGGAGCAGGAATAAGATCAAATGTGTCATCTTGCATAATTTCAGAACTCAATGACAGGCCACTATTTTTTTTTATTAAGAAACCTTCAGAATTCAAAGTGAAAAAAACGTATTCACCTTATCCCATAATGGAAGAGCAGACAAATATCCACAAAGATTGCATGTTTTTCTTAACAAATCATGTAACCAGTGAGACAAGGCAGAAATCTTTATGTTGTTATAAGACAGTTTGATAATTGTGACGGTTTCCAGAATTTGAAAAACAATAAGAATTGTTGAGCTTTGTTAATGTTTGTTCTGTCCCACATTTTAAAATCCTTGAATTAAGATGTCAAAAAAAAAGTTCAGAAGTGGCAAGACCTTTTCCTTCCAACCCAAAATATATCTTACTGATCAACTGGAGATCATAGCATTTGGAATTATTCATATGACTAGTAACTTAATGCTGCTGTAATTCTCATCTAGTTCAGGAGTAAAATATTGCGGTAAAAACTGTAAAGACTGACTAAATGGTTTTTAAAAATATAGATTATACGAAGAGTAGCACCAAATAGTAAGGGACAAGATCAAATAATATTATCATTTGCTTGACCTTTTTTGAAAGGGAGATATATATAGCAACAAAGTAAAAAGACTCTCACTGAATATAGATATTATATTAAACGTAAAGAGCTAAGCTCACCTGAAGATTTCCTTATTACTTGAAATCCTTTGCCATATATATCCTGCTGGAAGTGCTGCACGGATCCACAGTCCTCGACCCCGGGACGTCCACAAAGATTCAACCAACAAAAAAAGTAGGATCCAGCAAATGTATTCCAAAAAACAGGGAAAATTAATTAACACATAGCTCTACAAAGTACAGGGGGGAAAACTTTCTACTTTACACGTACCTACGCGTTTTTGGGCTCTAAAAGCTGGCCCTTGTTCATGGCATGCCAGCTTTTAGAGCCCGAAACGCGTAGGCTACGTGACAGTAGCATTTTTACCCCCTGTGGGTTTGTAGGAGCTATGTGTTAATAAATTTTGCCTGTTTTTTGGATATATTTGCTGGATCCCAGTTTTTTTTTTTTGGTTTTGGGTGTATAGATAAAGGGCATGTCCCACGGCCCCGGGTTTTTTCGGCCGGTTTTTTCAGCCGGTTTGTGGTTTTTCAGACCGCCTGAAAAACCCGGGCCCAAAATGAGCACAATTGTGCTCTATGGAAAACCCGTGCAGCAGTCCCCACTGCACGGGTTTTTTCCCCCCCGCGGTTTTGCCGCCGGCGTCCGGCGGCAAAACATTGAACATGTTCATTCTTCCGTCCCCGGTTTCCGGACGGAATATGAAACAATTCAATGGGAGGGGGGGGGCTGTTCTCCGCTCAACGCGGAGGGAAAAACCGTCCCCCCCGCGGGCCGTGGGGGCGGATGCAGAACCCGGGCGAATACCGGCCCGGGAAACCGGCCGGTATTTGTCCACTGCCGTGGGAACATGCCCTTATAGTAATTTTGGTTGACATGGTAAGTCTGAAGCTTCACTTTTTAAAAAGTCAATCAAAATTCACAAAAAAGTGAAATTTAGGTCCTGTAATCTATCTATCTATCTATCTATTATCTATCTACTTCTACTATCTATCTATCTATCTATCTATCTATCTATCTATCTATCTATCTATCATCTATTCTAGCCTTCCCTTCTGCTTGCCAGTACTGCTTGACTGAATGTATTCTGCCTCAAGACTAGAAAGAGGAGAATAAAAACTGTTTAGAAAAGAAGGACTTTACACATCTTTTCTCCACTCACCACTCATTGAAGTCTTAGGTGCTTTCATTTCTTGACTCCTGTGCTTCATAAATCAGAATCAGTCACTATTTTTCTTTGATCCTAAAACGACTGCTCTCAAGGTTTTACATAGTGTTCTGAACATGAGGTTTATTGCTGACAGGAATCTATCTAGGCACAGTAATAAGATCATAAAGACCACATGAAATACAGTCTAACTCGAGTCAAGCAAAACAAAGCTCTGTTCAAAGAAAGGCGCGTCAGAACGATCGATAACAAGTTTCTAATATTATACAACAGGAATGATCAAAGATGTCACACAAGAAACACTTGGTATTGATTCTCTCATATCTACTATCCACCTGCCTTATCTACCTTTGTATCTATCTATCTATCTATCTGTCTGTCTGTCTGTCTGTCTGTCTGTCTGTCTGTCAGTCCATCTATCTATGTTTCTGTCTATCTGTCTTTCTATCTATCTATCTCATCTATCTATCTATCTATCTATCTATCTATCTATCTATCTATCTATCTATCATCTATCTATCTATCTATCTATCCATTCCAAGTTCAAACTGGTTAAAATAGAGTAAGGTTGTGTGGGGTGAATGTCTGTTGTGGATCTTCCCTAATGATTTCACCGTTTCAATGTACAGGGGAGAGCAGTGTCTAGGATACCTAGGGCTCACCAGTGGAGTTGATTATTGGGGCCCATCAGTGGAGCTGATTCTGGGGGCCTACTCTACAGTTACAGTACATGACTACTCATACTGCACATGCCTTGTTTTCTGCTTTTCTTTCTCTGCCTTTCTCCCTGAAAAACAGCCCCAGGTCTTCTATGCCCATGAGGGAAAAATCTGCAGTTTTAGCTGAAAAAGCTGCAATTTTGTAATGGGGTTCCATTTTTGGGGCCAGTTAGCTGCGGGGATGAGTGGTAAAAATGAAAGAGAAAAATCTGCCCCTTAAAAAAATTTCTGACACATTTTGGGGGGTTCTTTACAGTAACACAGCCAAACGGCTCTGCCCATATTTTTGGGCCCCCCAATAGCGCAGGGTTTTGGGGATGAGGGGGTACAAAAAACCTAATGTTTCCTTTTCCCAATATGGCTTGTTCGCATTGAAAACTGAATAAAACACACAGGTTATGGGGAGTGAATAGGGTTTGTATCAGGGGCGAAAACAACCGGGGGAAGCAAAAACCCAATTTTCCCCCGGGGGCCCCGGGCTCCCCCGGGGGTAATCCCGTCTTGGGCCTGCCGGCAGTGAACATAACTTTCACTGGGGGGTGCAGAGTGCGGGGCCCGGTCTGTGAAGCCGGGGGGGGGGGGCCCCCCTCCGGGGCAGGCTCCCCCTTTCTTGCTTCAAATAGGCGATTTAAAATTTGTATCCCAAGTCCATGCGCGCCCCATACAAAAGGGATGAACGGGGGAAACCCGGGAGGGGCGTTGCGCTGTCCCATAGTTTGGCAGGCGGTGCGATGGGGGTGACGTCATCGCCCCGCCTGCCGACTTCCTGT
Source organism: Phyllomedusa bahiana (assembly GCA_025379985.1). Lineage (NCBI taxonomy): Eukaryota > Metazoa > Chordata > Amphibia > Anura > Hylidae > Phyllomedusa > Phyllomedusa bahiana. Next base: position 72,570 of record JAODAL010016758.1, on the reverse strand, counting down.
TCCCCCCCCAGGGGCCTTTTAAAGAAAGCGGTTGGGGTGGGGCGGGGGGAGACGCGGGGTGGCCCAGGTAAGTAATAAGTACGGGGGGGGGGGGGGGGGGGCCCCAAAAGGGGAAATAGGGGGGACTATCCCCTTAAGGGGCCCTATTATGGGGGGGGGGGGTGAAAGTAAAAAACCTACGGGGGGCCCTTTTATTATGGGGGGGGAAACTTTCCTACGGGGGGCCCTTTTTTCTGGGGAGGAGGGGAAAAACTTTTACCTTGAGGAGGCCCTTTTTGGGGGGGGGGGGAAACTATACCTTAAGGGGGGCCCTTTTAAAGGGGGGGGGGGGGACTATCCCTTTAAGGGGGCCCCTTTTTTTGGGGGGGGGGAAAAATATCCCTTAAGGGGCCCTCTTACTGAGGGGATGGAAACTTTTCCTTAAAAAGGGCCCTATTAGGGGGGGGGGGGGGAAACTTTCCCTTAAAGGGGGGCCCCATTACTGGGGGGCCGGGGGGAAACTATCCCTTAAGGGGGGCCCTATTACGGGGGGGAGGGGGCTATCCTACGGGGGGGCCCTATTACTGGAGGGGGGGGGGAACTATTCCCTACGGAAAAAAACCCCTAAAGAGCATTTATGAAATCTATCATCATAAAAAAACTTTGAGTTTCCCCGGTTCAATTTTTGATAAAAAGATGTTTTGTTTGCCCACGATTTAAAAGTGATCTCAAATCGGGTGGGGCCACCCTTATTTTTATTTCTTGTACACATGCACACCACTCCCCAGCGGCCCTACTGCAAAAAAGGACAATCATTAAAATTTTTTCTTGTTTGAAGTTTGCATAAATGTTTTTTTTTGGGGTTTTTCCACGTAATTTTATTCCCCTTTTTTTCCCAGTAGTGTGGGGTTTGGGCGTGGTGTGCGTGTGTTCCATATATATTTTATTTTTTTTTTATGGCCGCCCCCCTCCCAAGTGGCAACCAGGTTTGCATTTGTTTTTTAAAGAAATGTTTTTTGTGCAGAACCAAACGTTTTTTTTTTTGGTTTGTTTAATGTTTAAACCCTACATGGGGAGGAAAGGGTCCCTCCTTTTTGGTTTTTCTGCCCCTTTCCCCATTCACAGGCTGTCAAAAAGAAGTGCGTTGCAGGTTGGGTTTTTTTTTTTTTTATTTTTTTCTTCTGGAAAAAAAGGAGGTCATTTGCCCCGGTAAAGGGGCCCTGGTTTGTGGCTCTATTGGAGGTAAAGTTTAGTTTTAGGACTGCCCTATTTGAGATCCGTTGAAAGTGTGGGCAGTTTTAAACATCTTTTGATCAAAAAGGGAAAACCGAAAATCCAAAGTTTTTTTATTTACCTACGGGGGGGCCCTTTTTATCTGTGGGGGGGACTATGCCTACGGGGGCCCCTATTAGGGGGGAAGGGGGGGACTTTACCTTCGGGGGGCCCCTTTTTTTCTGGGGGGGGGGGGGGAAACCCTTTTCCTACGGGGGGCCCCCTTTTACGGGGGGGGGGAAAACTATACCAACGGGGGGCCCTATTACGGGGGGGGGGGAATTTATCCCTACGGGGGCCCCCCTATTACGGGGGCTGGGGGGAATAGGCTTTACGGGGGGCCCCAATTAACTTTTGGGGGGGACTATGCCTACAGGGGGCCTAATAGCTGGGGGGGGGGGAAAAACTTGCCTACGGGGGGCCCAAAAGGGATGGGGGGGGCAAATCCCTACAGGGGGGCCCAATTTGCGGGGGGGAACTATTTGCCTACGGGGGGGTTTCCAAATTCTACGGGGGGGGACTTTCTCCCTTTCAAGGGGCCCCAAACTAAGGGGGGGGGACTTTTTGCCTACGGGGGGCCGGGGCCCTAATCTAGGGGGGGGGGAAATTTATTCTGCCTAAAAAGGGGGCCCAAATTCTCGGGGGGGAACTATTCTGCCTAAAAGGGGGGGCCCAAATCTACAGGGGGGGGGACTTTTTTGGACTATCGGGGGCCCCTATTCTACCTCGGGGGTGGCCAAAGGCTACGGGGGGGCCCCCATTCTTTTAACATGGGAAACCCTAAGCTCCCGCCGGGGCCCCGAAGCTGCCTACTTCCCCCCTAGTTTCCCCGGTTTGGGTCCCCCAAGCTACCGGGGTAGGGCCCAGGGGCCCCCTTGTGCCTACTTCCCAAAAGGGGGGTTGCCCCATAATTACCAGGGATTTAATTCTTCCCTTTTTGGGCATTTTAAAGGGGGGTTTTTTTAAAAAGGGGGAGGGGGGATCCTTTGGGGAAAAAGTTTAAAAAAAAAAAATGAGGAGTCCGGTTTTTTGGGGGTTGTAAATTCTACGGGACGAGTGGTGGACGGAGCAAGTCCATGGAGGTTTGGACCCAATAGTGAAGGGAAAAAGGGGAAAAAAGAACGATTTTTCAGACAAGACCTACCCGTGAGGGGCCCCCAAAAGTTTAAATAAAAATATTTTTCAAAAACACCTTTTTATATTGGTATCTTCCACTATTTGGTCACTGTTATGGTGGTTATATACAGGGTTTCAGAGCCTTGGGACCGGGTTTTATACCACTTTATGGTCACTTTTTTATGGTGGTTATATACAGTTGCAGGCCTGTGGGACCCCTGGGGGATTTTTACCACTATATGGTACTATATGGGGGTTTTTTTGGTCTTTTGTATGATCAGTTTTACTGTAGGGGTATTATTCAGCAAATTTTTGGTCATGTTCTTGGGGGGTATAATCAGGGGTTTCCCATGTTTGGTGTTTTTTATTTGGGAATTTTGATTAGGTATAGTGGGTTTTTTTTGGGAGCAGTATGTGGTGGATGTATGGTGGGGTATTTACCCTTGTATTATCAACAGTGTCCCGGGAAATTTTTCGGGGTCGGGAGGTGGGCGGGGGGGGGGGGGGGGGGGGGGGAGGGGGCCACATCCCAAAAGTTTTTCTTTGGGGGCCCAGGCTTCTCTAGTTACGCCCCTGGTTTGTATGTAGTCTGTTAATTTAGGGATTAATGTGGTTAATTAAGAGTTGCAGATGGATTGAAATTTTTAACTTTTATTTAAGGTGTATATCAACAATTAAAAATTGGTTGTAAAATTGCACAGTGTTTTGGGGCTATTAACGCATTTTATAGTAGACCTTGTACAAAATTAGCCCAAACATTTTGGGGGCTTTCTCACGGGGCTGGGTTTTTTTAAGCGTTTTTGTGCAGAAAAAGGGAGAGCAAAATTTAATTTTCTGTCCTTTTTTGCACAAAAAAAAGCATCGAAAAGCACCAAATAAAAAGCACTGTTTTGAAAACACCCTTTTTAAAACCCCTGGGCAGGTGAAGTAAATAGCATTGTTTAACAATAGCGCCTGTCAAAGAGTAGCATAAGATGAAGCAGCAAGGGGACAGGTAGTTCTTGAAATTGTGGTATTGGAAGCAGAAAAATATGCAAGCATAAGGCTGGGTTAACACATCGCATTTTTGAACTGTATCATAAACACCAGCAATTAACCCCCTTTCCCGGGAAACCGGTCATAAAAAATATTTGGGTCTTTGTTTTTTTTTCCCTTTCCCCGCCTTTCCCCAGCCATAACTTTTTTTTTTTTTTTCATCTTTCATAGACATATGAGGGCTTTTTTGTTTTCGGATAAAATGTTCTTTTTAAAAAGGTCACTGAAACCCCGAAAAATATGAAGAAAAAAAAACTAAATGGGTGAAATGTGGGAAAAAAATTTACTTGTGCCAAAGTTTTTAGGGGGTTTTTTTTTTTACGGGGTTTTATTATTCGGGGATTTTTTTATGTGTTATCTGTATTCTGTAGGTTGATATCAGTCCTGCAATACCAAAAATGTAGGGTTTTCATTATGTCCTGGTACTGATAAAAAAAACACAAACATTCTCTATTTCTTAAATTTGCGATTCTATTACTTGCTGTGGCAGGAAGTTATAGAAATGAATGCATGGTGACTGTGGAAGTCTTCATTAGACTTTCAGCTGCCATGTTAATGAGTCAGCACCCTGCGATTTCGCTGCAGGGGGGGATTGGAGTGAGGCTGCAGCATCTAAAGGGTTAAACAGCAGGGAGCGAAGCTGGCTCCATTCCCTGCTGTCAGCGGCAGTTATCATCTGCAGTTAGCAGCTAACACCCGACGCCTATGTAGTGGAGTGAACCCATTATATAGGACCTTTCGAGCTCGTAAATACGGCATACATCACATGTTGGTAAGTAGTTAATAAATGCATACATTGTTTTTAATTAACCCAAACTTCACTTGTGTTCCTAAAAAGAGTTAATTACAAAACCACCAGTATTCAAGAACAAACATGTAGTAAGGGTGCTTTCACACAGCGGAGTTTTGGTGCAGTTTTAACTGCGCTCCAATTAAACTGCCTTTATTGCAGCAAGCTTCTTTCACCTATCTAAACTATTTGGAAAGGTGTTAAAAGTGAGTAATCAATAACAGTGTTTGATGTCTTGTGGATTACAAACACACTAATTTGATTACTCCCTTTTAACACCTTTCCAAATAGTTTAGATAGGTGAAAGAAGCTTGCTGCAATAAAGGCAGTTTAATTGGCACGCAGTTAAAACTGCACCAAAACTGCGCTGTGTGAAAGCACCCTAATGCAATGTGTAGGATCTAAGTAACTTCAACAGAGACCAAATTGCGATGCCTGTACAACTGGGTCAGAAAATCTCATAACTGCTAGGTCTTCTGTGGTAATACTGGAGTGCAATGGTTTGTGCCTACCTGAAATGGTCCATGTAAGAACGACAAGTGAACCATCAACATGGTCATGGAGCCCAAAACTTATTGATTTGCATGGAGAGCAAATACTCTCCAGTCTGGTCTGAATCCATAGAAGAGCTACTGTAGCATAAGGAGTGTTCTCACCATGCTGTTTCACAGAACTATAGCCAGCTTTAGACTCACACTTCCTGGTTAGGCTGTGGGTGGTTCTATACTAGTGATTGGCATGTTAGCTCTGCTATTCCTAGCTATTCCTGTTACAGTGAGATGATTGCAAGAGGTTTATAATCTGTAGTGCACAGAGCGTCATTGCTCTTGCTTGACTTGGCAGCCGAAGTGTCTCGTGGTACAAAATCGTGAAGCAAACTCGCAGTCGAGGACAGGCAGGAAGGTCAGAACAGGCGGCAAAGGTGAAAGCAAATCACCGGTGCCCGTGCCCTTTAAATTTAACTGCAGTACCGCATAGAGGGTGAGCGCGAACCGTGGCAAGCAACAGGAGTGAGGTGAGTACAGAATGGAGCTGCAAGTGTGCCCAAAACCCGAGAGCCGGCTCCCAGGACCTTTCTTCAGGCCCGAACCCCTTCCAGTAGACCAAAAAAAAAAATCATCTCCCCCTAACCGTCTTCATGGCCAAGATCAACTTAACCGTAAAGATATTGGAGGAAACAGCTACGGGAGATGGGGGAGCGACCTGTAGTGAAAACTGGTTAAGGATGACCAGTTTCAGCAGGGAGACGTGGAAGTTCGGGATGCACTTTGTGGGGGAAGCCAGAGTTTGTAGGCCACAGGGTTGATGCGTCTAAGAACCTCAAAAGGACCCAGAAACCGGGGACCAAGCTTGTAACTGGGGATTTTCAGGCTGACATACCTGGAAGACGCCCATACCCTGTCTCCTGGAGCAAAGGATGGAGGGGTCTTCTCTTTCTGTCTGCTTGAGACTTCATATGGGCAGTGGCCTGTTGTAGGGACTGGCGTGTCTTCTTCCATATGGAGGATAGGTCACAGACCAGATTGTCCACCACAGGAACATCAGAGGATGCAGAGGGCAGCAGAAGGGACGGGTGGAGCTACTGACCGAAGACATTTATGAAAGGGGAGGCCCCCAGAGGAGTCTGATTCCAGAAAATTATAAGAAAGTTCTGCCCATGGCAACAGGCTGGACCAATCATTCTATCGTGCTGAGACAAAGTGGCATGGTTAAGTATCCATGACTTGATTAACTCTTTCCACTTGGCCACTAGACTGTGGATGGTAGGCGGAATAAAAGTCCAGTTCGACTTGTAGTTGAGAGCAGAGGCCTCACCAGAATCTTGAGACAAACTGGACTCCCCGGTCCGACACAATATGTAGGGTGAGTCCGTGCAACTGGAAGATATGTTGGAAGAAGAGTTTGGCGAGACACAGAGCAGAAGGTAGACCGGGCAGAGGAACAAAGTGAGACATTTTAGAGAACCGGTCAGTGACCGACCAAATGAGAGTATTACCGGAAGAGGGAGGTAGGTCCGTGATTAAATCCATAGTGATGTGATTCCAAGGACTTTTAGGAATAGGCAGAGGTTGCAGCAGGCCCGCAAGTTTCAGATGTAGTGATTTGCTGCGGGCATAAGTAACACAAGATTTTACAAATTCTTTTACGTCTTTTGCAAGATCAGGCCACCAGTAAAAACGAGATATCAGTAAACAAAATTTTCGTATTCCGGGGTGTCTGGCAACTCGAGAGCAATGACCCCATTTCAGGATCTTCTTCCGGAGCGTCGGACGCACATATGTCTGACCCGGGGGAGCACATTGGAGGTCTATGGGAGCTGTGGAGATCAGACATTCTGGGGGTACAATGTGCCAAGGAGTGGTCTCTTCTCCAATAATGTCTGAAGCACGAGAAAGGGCATCCGCCTTGATATTTTTGAATTTAGACGTCGCGCTGTTTGGAGGTAGAGGAGATTCTTGTGGTCGGTAAAGAAATTTACCCTCCCGCCATTCTTCCAAGGCCAGTTTGATGGCCATTAATTCCCGATCCCTGATGGTGTAGTTCTTTTCAGTGGAAGAAAACGTTTTAGAAAAGAAACTGCACGTCAGGGTCTTGCCTCTGGGGCCTTTTTGAGTGAGGACTACCCCAGCCCCACGGAAGAGGCATCTACTTCTAAGAAGAAAGGCTTGTTGGTATCAGGTCGGGACAGAACGGGTGCAGAGGCGAAGGCTTATTTTAACTTTGAGAAGGCTTCTTAGGTGGCTGGTGGCCATAACTTTGGGTTGCCATGCTTCCTGGTGAGTGCCACAGTCGGTGCCACCAACTTCGAACCCCAGGAAACGCTGTATGGTCCGAAGGCTGACGGGCCGCGGGCACTGCAGGATGGCGCACATTTTTGCGGGGTCCATCTGCAGACCCTTGTCCCAGATGTTATACCCGAGAAACGGGAGGCTGGTCCAGTGGAAGAGGCACCTCTCCAGCTTGGCATAGAGGTGATTATTTCGCAAACGCCTCAGAACCTGGCACACATGGCACCAGTGGGACTCTGGATTGGGCAAAAAAAAGGATCTCATCCAGATAGACTACTATACAGGTATACAAGAGATCTCTGAATACGCCATTGACAAATTGCTGGAAAACCACTGGAGCGTTGCACAGGCCAAAGGGCATAACCAGATATTCAAAGTGCCCATCCTGAGTGCCCCCCGCAAATCTAATTTAGAAAAGATTCTGGCTCCCTGGAGACGGCCGAAGAGTTCAGTAATTAACGGTAACGGATGCTGGTTTTTAACGGTGATCTTGTTGAGTCCGCGGTAATCAATACAAGGGCGCAGCGAACCGTCCTTTTTTTTTTTTTCAACAATGTTTTATTTGGAAATTACAGAGATCACACAAACTGTAAAACATTATAAACAATGTTCTTTCAATTACAACGCAGTTTACATGGTTTTTAAAAAACTAGAAAAAAATTATGTGACACTGGTTAGTTGATGTATGTTGTGTCACTCTGTTCTCTCCAGCTTTTATCATTTTATTTTACCTTATTAGCCCCAATATACTGATTTGTTGATCAACACAACTATAAACTTAACCAGAACATTTTCGTGCAGTATCCCCTCCACCCCTAGCCCTCATACTGTAATATCCAGCTTCCCAAGATTACCACTCAATTTTTCTAATAGATAATAGGAGTAATATTTGAAGGGTTCTATAATATCTATAATTTCCTGCCTGTTATACGTCTCTTCAATAAAGTGTTTCCATTTCCTTAAAAAGTCTCCTGTCATCTTTTCTTTGTTTCTTTCCGTATCTAGTTTTTCTAGAAATAGCAGCTGTTTTAGTGATATCTTGATCTCGCTTAAATCAGGAGGCTTCTCCTCTAACCAGTGTCGGAGTATGATCCGCTTTGCTGCTAGTAATGCCAGATGTACCCCTTTAAATTTGCATAATTTTTCTACCTCCATATCCCTGTCTGTGGGTCTAAGCACACGAACTGTCCTTCTCAACGAAGAAGAATTCGGCACCAGCTGGGGAGGTAGATTTGCGGATGAGGCTCTTCAGAAGATTTTCTTGAACATAGGCCGTCATGGCCTGAGTCTCTGGTACAGACAGCGGGTAGACCCTACCCCGGGGAGGACTAGTCCTGGGCAGTAGGTCTATAGGACAATCATAGGGATGATGTGGAGGAAGAGTCTTTGCCTGCTTCTCGGAGAAGACATCTGTAAAGTCCTGATCCCGAGCCGGCAGACCCTGCAGGGGTTTGGGAGACAACAGTGGAGAAGTGGGGCACACCGGACAAGGTGCCACTAAACAGCGAGACTAGCAGTCTTGTCCCCAACACATAACTTCACTTGTCTTCCAATTAAGCATAGTGGCATGGCGCTGCAGCCGCGGAAAAACCAGGAGAATTGCCGAGGACGAACAGGGTAACACGAAGAATGCGATCTTCTCTTTATGTCCCACTTGAAGGGACACCGGTTCAGTCCGAAAGTGGATGGAATCATTCAGTAGTTCAACGTTAACAGACAAGATGACCAGAGGTTGGTCTAAGCGGACCACCGGGAGGCGATTCTTAGTCACCAAGGTAGTGTCCATAAAATTCCCGGCTGATCCCGAATCCAGAAAAGCGGCAACTTAGCACGAGATTTCCGAAGTGGTTGTGATCTGAACCGGCAAGGTCAGACATGGAGATGGATTGCTCACACCTAGGGACGCCTCTTTCACGAAGCCTAGGTGCGCTCTTTTCCCGTATGTTGCAGATGGAGCCGGCAACCCTTGTGGAAATGTTTCGGATTGGCACAGTAGACACACAGGTTCTCCACACATCGTCGAGATAGCTCTTGTGGTGTCAGATGGGCTCTATCCACTTTCATGGCCTTTTCAGCAGCCGGCAGAGAAGGAGGTAGTGGAAGCCGTAGGAACACCGGAGCAAGATGGGGTAGACGACATGAGCGGATTGGTTTACGATCTTGACAGAGCTCCTCCTGTCTCTTCGAGAGGCGTATGTCAATATGAGTGGCCAAATGGATAAGCTCACTCAGGGAAGCCGGAGGGTCATGGGTCATGCGTCTTTTATCTGGCAGGAGAGGCCCTTCTTGAATGTAGCACTCAACGCTGCATCCTTCCAGGACAATTCTGATGCCAGGGTGCGGAATTGAACTGCATAATCATCTATGGAGGAGTTCCCTTGCCGCAGGTTCAATAACATGGTCTCAGCTGAAGTTGCACAGGTTGGTTCCTTAAAGGGGTTTTGCCACGATGTAATGTTGATGTGGGATCCTCCAAAATGGGTTTTTAATCACTTTTCTAAATATATGTGATTACAAAGATTGCAGTCTGAGAGAGCTACAGCCTTCCTTACATGCCCTTGGTTACTTCAAAGTTTGTATTAGATACGGCCTGACAGGAGCTGCTGGACGGGCTTGCGCAGAGAGAGCTTCTTATCTGATGAGACTGAGCTGCAGAAGTTTTCAAGGCACCGGGTAGCAATATGTTTTCTTTTGTATACAGAATAAACTTGTTGTAGTGTGATTAGATCCCTGCTTTCTCTGTGAACAGAGAACATGAAGGAGCTTTCAAGCTGCTGAGGAGAAAAGGTGTTGTCTTTTGTATATAGAATCAACAATTTGTAGTTTGATTATTTCAGTGAACATGTCACACGATCCCTTATGCAGCTCGTGCTCTGGCTGTGTGCATCTCTCTCTCTTTCAACTCTGTGATTTGTTTATATTAACTTCTTAGCAGATAAGGCTACTCCTGTCAAAACCCCTTTAAAGACGTTGCGGAACTCTTGGCGAAATGTAGTGAGATTGTCCGTGAAGGGGTCATCTCTGTCCCAGAGAGGAGTAGCCCAGGTCATGGCTTTTCTGGAGAGGCAACCTTGGATCTTTCAGTCGGGAATTGACTGGCCGTTAGTTTCACGTGAAAAGAGCATTGGGTGACGAAGCCCCTACAGGCCTTAGGATCCCCCCAAATTTCATCGGCATAGACAAATGTAGGTTGGGGCTGACGGACATCACCGGAGCTGCTGCCACAGATGGAGCCATGGAAACCAGCTGCTGCTGAGTGGCGAGGAGCTACTGCATCATCGCATTTAGCTGGTTAAGCTACTGCGCCTGTTGCGCGATCTGCTTCGATTGCTGGTCCACGATGGTAGTGAGGTCTGAGACGCTCAGCAGAGGCACCTTGGCGGGATCCATGGCTGAATAAAACTGTAATGGCTGGCTTACCGTAACGGCAGACCAGAAATGTGGATCCTCTGGACCACCGCAAGCGGTAGTATAAGCTACACTAGGGAGCGGAGTCTAAGTAGGTCCAGTATTCACCAGGCCCGCCGCAAGGCAGGATGGACTTGCTGCAGTGGAGCACTACCAGTTCGCTACCCCTGACACGACTTGCTTGCGGTGGCAGCCAAGGTGTAGCATGTCACAAAATCGTGAAGCAATCTCGTAGTTGGGGACAGGCAGGAAGGTCAGGACAGGCGGCAAAGATTCGTCATCAAAGGATGGAGACTAAAGATACGAGTGATAAGGACTGACCAGTACAATACACAACTGTGAACCGCTCCGTCTGAAGCACAAGGTCACTATACGATTCGCGGACAATCAAGAGAAGGTGGCAAGACTTAAAATAGGTGGCTCCCGTGTGATAGCGCAAATCATTGGTGTCATTTGTCCCCTATAAACTTTGATACAGCAGTGGCAACCGCATGCCTGGCAAAGCAACATTAGCTAGTTAAGTCACGAGTACATACAGGAGCTTTTAGTGCCCCGTCAGGCCGATGAGAAGACCGGGTCGCGGCGCCAACCTCGGCCTAGGACGCAGTGGGACACGCCAATACAAAGAAGTTTGCCCATATTACACATTGATGTCAAATTAATAAGGTATGTGCCATAATGATGTATATAGAGTACAATCCTCTCCTTCTTAAGACTAACCACCATTCTCAAAAGCGGGCACCAGTAACGCCCGTTTCAGAATGGAGCCGTGGCCAGGCTTGAATGTCTACTCTCTATTTATTTCAATAGGAGTTCTGAGTACAGCTGCCCACCTTGTTACTGACTGAGCCATGGGCTAGGTGGTGCCAGGTGATTCCCTCTCGTGGACATCTTTAAGGCCATGGGGTGGTTCTACCACGTCTAAACTGCTGGGCCGTAATTTATGCCCGCAGTCTCTACGCCGAGTGTGGCCAGGGTTTTGCATACTGAGAGCGTGGGAGTGAGTGGGGGGCTCGCACTATGCCGGCCCATAGCCATTCAATTGCTAGCGACGCGTATACCCGCAAGAAGTGACTGTCAATTATCTCCCCCTCGGCGGATTCGCCGACAGGGAAGGAGACGTCAATGCATAGTTCTCGTATAGAGAACTGTGCATTACCTGTAGTTACTGGGACGGATTCAAGCCCGTAATTGGAGCTGCACTTACGGCGCGTAATTACGGACTGAATTACTCCAGATAAGCCAGTGTGAATACAAGGCCAAAGATTGATATAGCAGCTGGAAACTAGACAACATTAAGGTACACAGATTATGACAGTGCTAATCACATAGTATAAGACAGTATGACTGTGTCGAATTTGGCACCATTGGTGCTGACAGACTAGTAGACATTATACCTTTTCATAATGAAAGACCCGCGCATTAGGACTGCCAGCTGCAGCTGCCTTCTAGTGATAACCACAAGGCTTACTGAACTTTTACATATGTTCCAGGTAACTGACAAGCATAAGTGCCTCTAGCAAGTAAAAAGTCTCCACTGATACAGCATATCCATGTAGAATGTGTGCAATTTCTTTCTGTGCTGTCTCCTCTAGCAAGGTGGTCACCACTAGGCCCTTTGCCTAATCACCACAGGCGGCTACGGGTTACCAACAACCATTTTCATGCATTCATTCTTTTCTACAACAAAAATGTTTTTACTATATTTATATTGAGTAAAATCATGATACAAAAAAAACATACTTAAAGAATCCCCACTGTTTTTATCACTTAGATTATTCAGACAATGCTTTTTTATACATGAGACACGTAGCTGCCAGATTTATTAGCGCTTACTGCAGCTGAATACTGGATGTTTGACTGATGCAACAGTGTTCTGTTGGGTCATTTGACTTTCCCTCTGATTGGCTGAAAGACACAGTGCTTTTGATGTTAATAGGAAGTAAGTGTCCTTATGCATTCCTACAACAGTGATTTTGAATCTTGTATAGGACTGAATAGATCAAAGGTACAAAACATGCAGCCCCCAGTGTCCCTCTGTGCAGCCCCCACACCAATGAGAATGACACACTATCTGCTGTGTGTCCTCTGTCCCATAACGTCGAAAAGGAACTATTCATTCTGTATTACATGCTGCATTCTAATGAGCACTGTTTATGGGGGCACTGTATGGCCTGGTATACTGTTTAAGGGGGCATTGTATGGTTGGCACCACTATGGTGTGCACTGTAAGGCTGACACTGTTATAGTGAGCACTGCATGGCTGATACTATTGTGGTAGGCACTGTATGGCTGACACTATTATGATTGAGCAAAGCAACCCAAACTAGCAACTCAGTAAAAACTAGATTTGTAGTTATCTCGGCGAATTATCTTCCTCCAAACGAGTATTTAGTATTTTTAGACACAATCATGACATTGATCCTACAAGTAATACCATAAAATGCCTCAAAGGAGATTTGAGAATCCCAAAAAGGGTGTAACGAAATGAGTGTGGATGAGTGAGGTTACTTATGATGGACGTTCTTCTTAGTGTTACAGTTGTGAAACAGACAACTTCTGTTCACCCTACAAAAACAATAAAGTCAATACGTATCTGCGCTCATATGCTCATTCTGCGGAGCACGATCAGGTGACTTCAACACACTCATTCTGATCTCTGAAAGACTATAAAGTGGAACAAAGACCTCCCAGCCATTTTGGCCATTTACAATTGAAATGCCATAAAGGTCTCAGACAAGGACAGATTTAAAGGGGTTTTTCTCACTACAAAGGTTAGCTTTCAACATGTAGGGAATGGTACATGAAAAATTTTTCTAAATACATTTTTTTTTTGATATTGCCTTAGTTCTGAGATAAGAGAGCTTTAATGTGCTCTTAGTGCACAACCAGTGTCGCTACGATTACTGTCCTATCTCGCTTTCCTGATTAGATGGAGAGTGTGGAGTGCGATGTTCAGCTGTGCGCTGTAGAACTCAGTCTGAACAGACTCTTTGCTGGCGACATGATATTAATCCGTCCGCGCGTTTGTGAGCACACTTTTTCACACGATTTCAAGCGAAATGACCTGCGCCTCAATGATTGATGCGCCCGAGGTGCCCTCAAAAATGCGGTGTACAGGCCACCGCGCCTCGCCAAGTGTGAGGCGCAAGTGCGGACTAGCGCCTAAGGAATTCCGACGCCCGAGAGCTGCACTCAATCATGCGGTGTTAAAGGAACCATCCGGCGCCCTCGGCCAAGAGTGTGAGGCGCAGTGCGGGACCTTAGGCCAGTGGCGTGACTGTGCCTACGATTCGGCCACCTCGAGAGGGGTGCTGCCTCATACTGCGTAAAAGTTCCCTGCGTGCGCATCGCAGTAGTGAGAAGCGCAGTACGTGCTGATGCGCCTAACATGTATTCCGATTCGAGACAGTAACTCATTGCCTGGAGAAATCAGCGAGAAGATCATTAACCCATTACCGCCGGAGCCAGTTTTTGCCTACTCTGTACAGAGCCCTATTTTTGAAATCTGTCATGTGGCCACTTTACTGTGAAGAATACAATTTTGACATCTTTAACCCTATCCATTGGGTGATACAAGATTGTTTTCTCTGTTGACACGTGCTTTAAGATAGTAAGAAATTTTGGTCCCAAAATGCTATTGTTTATTTAGTGGAAAAAATATATCAAAAAATCGTGATAAAAGGTTTGAAAAATTTACCAAAATTTAAAACTTAAAAATTGCTGCGCATAAGAAGACAGGATATTTATTCCACTCAAAATAACGTCTCTTATAACTGGCATCTACCCACTATGTCTCTGTTAGTTTGGGCATCATTTTTTTTAGAATGTTCATTTTTTTTTTTTAACCGCCATTAGGTGGCTTTAAGAAAAATTTAGCGTATTAATTTCAAATTTATCAACAAAATTTGCAATATACATTTTTTTAGAGAACCAGTCCAGTTCTAACGTGATTTTGATGGAGCCTGTATGTAGATACCCCCTTAAATGACCTTCACTAAGAAACTACATCCCTACAAGTATTCAAAACCGCATTTAGGAAGTTTATTAACCCATTAGGTGTTTCTTCACAGGAATTAAAAGCAAGAGTAGAAGAGAAATTTCAAAATTTCCTTTATTTGAGCAGATTTTCAATTATTTATACATTTGGTCCACGAAGAATACGGTAAATGTGAACAAGGGAAATACAACATATAATTGATTCCCCCAGATTCTAGCCGTTTTCAGAGATATCCTGTATGTGGCTCCTATTGCATTAAGTTGGCTCAACCACAAGCCCCATAATAGGAGAGCCCCATACTGACTCTGGAGTACTCATTTTCATTCACCATATTTCTAATATTAAGGGGCATTTCAGGTCTTTACGGACACCCTAAGGTTCCAAAACTTACTAAACTGCGCACCTAAACAAAAAACCCCTATATTGGAAACTAAACTCCTTAAGGACAATATACCAGGGGTGTAATGAGCGATATCGACCCCACAGGTGTGTCACAAAAACATTATAGCGTTAGCTGTAGAAAATGTAATAACAATTTTTTTTCCAATAATCAGCTAATATTATTGACTGAACAATTTTTAGATTGTTTACAAGGAAACCTGCCGTAAAAAAGCACCCAAAACCCTTGTTACAACAATTTCTTCCAAGTTCGGCAATACCCTACATAGGTGAAATCTGCCTGTAGGGCGCAGCACGGGTATAAGGGAGGGGCGCTCTACTTGCAGCTTATGGAATGCAGAAATTTAATTGGTGGGGCCATGTCGCATATACATAATCCCCCAAAGTACCAGAACAGGTGAAACCTTCCATAAGTCTCAACCTATTTTGGCTTCAGCACGCCTCAAATCGAACTCATATAGGGGTGTATTGTACATTTTGAGGCTGTGCACAGGTTTACCAAAGTATGCTTTTTATTGCATTGGCCTATGGAATGGGAATAATTGAGGGAAAACAGGCAATTCAAGCCATTGTAATTTTATCTGACGCTTCAAATTTACAGCATTCGCCGTGCAGTGTAAACCTTACAGGATTATCTTTACTATGGGTGTCGGTTACAATTTGCAGATGGTAAAAAAACAAAAGATTAAAAATAATCAAAAAAATAGAATTTTATATATTATTTTTATGTTGTTATATTACTTTTTAACACAATAGAAATAAGGTCTATAAAAAAAAAATCTGCGTTTTTATGTTGTTCTGTTCAGATAGCCATAACGTTTGTATCAGATTTTCTGTATACGGAGAAGATTCTGGCATGTTCTTTTTGTCTGGGATGAGTTAATGTTTTAATAAAGTTACCGCTGTATTGGTAGGGCATATAGCCGCTTATATCACTTTTTATTTAAGGTTTATTTGTGAGGCATTTTGTAACAAAATATACAAGCATTCTGATATTAGGTTTTTTTAATTTTAATTTTTCTAAACCTCGGTCACCGAGTGCAGTATAACTGACATAACTATAATTACTCACCAGTCGAGATACGATTACAGCGAAATAAACACAATTTTGTATATACCGTTTTTTATGTTTTACTGCTTTTACACATGATATAACCACCTTTATTCAAAAATGAAAACACGTTTTTTGCATCGCCATAGTCTGAGAAGCCATAACATTTTTATTTATTCTGTGTACGAGCTGTGTAGGGGGGGGAATACAAAAGACAATTTTTTTTTGGCGCGTTCATTTTGCGGGAAGAGTTGACGTTTTATTTGGTAAAATTTTTGGGGGGACAAGAATCTTTTTGTCAGTTTTTAAATACCGTCTTTTCTTTTGGAAGCAGGGTGAAAGTGAAAATACTGCACTCCTAAGTAGTGATTTTTATGTATTATTTTTAACAGCGCACACAGGTTGGCATTTATCCAGAGACCAGTTAAGCTTTACTCTCTGGTCTAACGTATTATGGCAAACGCTATTTAATAGTTTTTTTAACTTTTCTCGAAGCACTTTAAGAAAAAAAAAAAAGTGATTTTTATTGTGTTAAATCTAATATTTTAATGCCATCACTGTCTTCTGAGAGCCATAACTTTCATTATTATTGCCATATCAAGCCACATAGACTGAATACGGACATTTTTTTCTCTGCGGGGATGAACTGAAAGTGTTTTTCTAATGGTACAACTTGCGTCCTATATGAATTTGTGAATCGCATTTTTATTCACAATTCTTATGTGCGCTGCAGGCATGTGTAAAAAAATCGCAATTCTGAGACTGTTGTTTTCGGTTTTTGTTTTATATTGGCGTTTCACCGTACGGTTCATTTCTACAACATGACAGCATTTATCGAGGTATGGTTCGTTACGCATGCGGCGATACCAGAATCAATAGGGACTTGTATTTTATATTTTGATCTTTTTTGGGGCGCAATAGGCTTTTCTGTAAATGGGGAAACGCGGTTGTATCGTTTTTTAATTTATTTTATTTGTGTTTGTGAGTGTATTATACTTCTTTTTCACTTTTGCGACATTTATTTTTATTAGCGCAGCTTTTTTTTCACTCTTTTTGTCACTTTATCTTCTTAACAGCAATCACAGATTGCCTGTTAGATATCAGACCAGAGCACAGTACTCGTACTGTGTGTACTGGTCGCCAACGACAACGCCTGTCCACCATAGCCCACAAGGTCATTGCGAGGCATGAGTGACCTCACTGATAACCCCCGGGAAAGTGGCTGTTCACATCCCAGGATCAATCAGACAGGGATCGGTGCCACCGCACTATAGTGCGGCAGCCGACGGGAGCAGGCAGGAGATGATCTCACACCTCCAGCTTCCGCGGCTTTATTATCCGCAGCCAAGACAGGAGAGCGGTTAATGAAGCGGATAATCAACCCGCGCCGAGCCCAGCTCCGGCCGGGGGTTGAAACGGCATTCCGAGTGTCCAGCGTTAAATAATTACCGCTGGTCCCATGTTTAGCGATCGCGCGAGCTCGCACCGCAAGCCCGTCGCGTATCGCCAGGATGTTGGGGCGTATGGATACGCCATTTGCGGGAAGTCAACTTCCCGCTATGGCCGTAATCCATACGCCCTATGTCGAGGAACAGCTGGGGTTTAAACATGTTAGTGAATAGCAAAAAGAGTTTGTCATTTCAAATGAATGTGAATGAAACTAAAAGTAGAAAAATCAAAGAGCGCTGTCTAAAAACTATTGATATTCACAGAGAAAACAACGAGGATCATAACAAAATTAAAGTTGACAATAAGAAGATCGCTCAAGAAAATAAATCTCACCTCTACAGCTCAGCAGCGTGAGGCATGATATGAATAAAAAAAAATCGTTTTTATTAGGTGTAAAACATTCTCTGAAAAAGAGCCCAAACCTTCTAAAAAATACATTTAAAAAATCAATAACGGCGCAACATCAGGAATTTGGATATAGAAATTTGCCGGGTAAAAATACAAGTAAATGTCACAAATTCTGTGAGCGCTTCTCATTGGTCGGCATAAACCAGCCAACCAGAATAGGAGCGTACATGTGACCCCTTACTAACCTATGGCGAGTAGTGTTGACCAATCAAATGATAAAGGCGGACAGTTCAAAATACAGTAAAAAAGGCAGAAAAGAAGAGCTCTTGATTGGTTGAGACATGCGGGTGCTTGGGCTATCCCCAGCCAATCAGAATAGGAGCGACATGATGAACCACTATAAGCTATGCGAGAAGTACTTGACCAATCAAATGTGTGAAAAGGAGCGGGACAGTTCAAAATAACAGTAAAATCAGAAAATGACCTGAGATTGTTGAGCTAGAAGGGTGGCTTGGCTATCCCTAGCCAAACAGAGCGCGAGCTACTTAGATTCCATTATAGCTCCTTATGAGAGATCGGGGCAATGAAATTTCGGCTCACTCAGCACCGTGCGGCCAATGGAGTAATGATTAAAAAAATCTTTTTTATTACAGGATGTAAAATATTATCTGAAAAAGAGCGAAACCTTCTATAAACATAAAGCAGTCAAATACACCGAACAACGCTTTTGTACGCCGATGACCCGGCGCGCTACATCATGAATTATGATATTGGTATAATACTGCCGAAACATACAGGTAATCTCAAATTCCTGTAAGTGACATCTCATTGGTCCGGCATAAACCAGCCAATCCGACAAAAGGATCGACAGTGGACCGCATTATGAACCTATGGAGTAGTGTTGACCAATCAAAATGAAAAGAGCGGAACAGTTCGAAATACAGTAAAAAAGGCAATAAAAGAGCTGATTGGCGAGTTGAAACCAGGCGCGATATTGAATCCACCAATCATATGGAAAGTGAACATCTGAATTCTTATCATTTGATTTCATGCCCATGTACAGTTTTGTATTATAGATTGCAATTAAAAAACCAAAGAGACGTCGCTCGCTCTCCCATCTTGGGACCAGATAAACGTAGGCCTCTTATTAAACTTAGCCAATCACAGAGCTTGCTCTGTCATTTCTTTTCCCAATAGAACTCTATTAGATGAATAGCTCACCGCGCTGATTGGCTAAGCAGGACGACCCCTCTTTCCCCCCAACCCAATCAAAGTGCTAGAATATTTCCCCATAGAACAGCTAAGTAACTTTTAGGCGCCTACTTCTATCGCGCCCTTCTTGCTCCCACTCAACAGATAGACGCACTAATATATGATTGCGATTAGAACTCATATCTGCCGTCCTGGGCTCAACCAATCTTTATCTGCCTTTTTCACTTTAAGTTGAACTGTCCCGCCTTTCATTGATTGGGTCATATACTTCTCCATAGGTCATAATGGGTCCCTGTCTCTCCAATTCTGATTGTGTTTGGTTTCTGCCAAACAAGAGAATCAGCATACAGATTTGAATTCCTGTAATTTCCCGGCAAATTTATAACTCTCCCAATTCATGATGTACGCGGTACTCTAGGCGACAAACGCGTTGTTTCAGGGCATATTAGATAGATAAATGTTTATAGTAAGGTTTTCAATCTCTTTTTCAGATAATATTTTACACCTAATAAAAACGATTTTTTTAATCATACTCCATGCCGCACGGCGCTGAGAGCCGATTTCATTGCCCACGAATCTCTCCATTGACTACAATGGGACAAAGTAGCTCGCGCTCTGATTGGCCGGATTAGCCAAGCCCCCGCTAGTTCAACCAATCAGCTCTTTTCTGCCTTATTTACTGTATTTTGAACTGTCCCACCTTTTCATTTGATTGGTCAATACTTCTCCATAGCTTATAATGGGTCACTGTCGCTCCTATTCTGACTGGCTGGTTTATGCCGACCAATGAGAAGCGCTTACAGAATTTGAATTGCTTTATTTCCCGGCAATTTCCTATATCACAATTCCTGATCTAACGCTGTTGACGGTGACAAACGCGCTGTTAGTGATTTTATTTATGTATCTTTTTTGAAGGTTTGAGCTCTTTTTCTGCGAATGTTTTACACTTAATAAAAACGAGTTTTGGAATCATACTCCATGCCTCACGGAGCTGAGAGCTGTGTACTGTTGTAACAGTCGACCTAGAGCACATTTGCCCCATTCCATTACGTTCACTCGCTTCACTTCGCCTCCTCCGGCTTATTTAGATCACATTCAACTAGGTCTGCCTGTCGGAGCTGGCGAGCGCGTGCAATGCCCCCCACTTTGCCGACCCGCGATCATGCATGCCTGGGGACTATTTGAAAGTGCCGGCCCCCACCCCAGAACCCCCAAAAAACCGCCCCCAATTGCATGCCCCTTCGTTGGGCGCATCCGAAAGTGGCGAATTTTTGCTTTTCAAAGATCACTCACTGCGTCCGACGGGGGTTTCGGATCGGTGAGGCGCTTTTTTTCGCCCAGAAAAACGGCCCCCAACCCCTCCCTATTAATTTTCGCCCTTTATCCAAAAGCAAGATTAGCTTTTTTTACAGGTTAAAACCCAAATTTTTTCCCCTCCTCAGGGGGCTTGTAGTTTTGCTTTTTGAAGGGTTTAAAAATCCTACTTTTATATCTTGGTAATGTTTCAGCTATTATAGGAGGAATTTTATCTAATCCCCCTGCTAATTAACCCCCAACCCGCCTGACCAGGGAGAGGGGGTCCGAAGCTGCTTTGGCTCGTGAAAAAACATGGTGAAAAAACCCCTTTAATGCTCCCTTGGGGATACAATATTATGAAACCCCCCGTACCAGAATATTTTGTACTTTCCGGCACAAAAGGAAAATTTACTTTTGGGTTTACAAACCCCCCGGGGTGTTGTTTTTATTTTTCAGTGCAGGGCATTGGCCCGTTGCAAACCATTTAAAAAAACAAAAAGTTTTTTTTTTTAAAACTAAAGGGAAGCCCAAAAATTTTTGACCCCTACTGGGGCAAACCAAAAACTTTTTCTAATGAACTAAGGGAAAAAAAAAACCCGGGGTGGTTTCCCTTTTTAAAATAAAAATATGTTTTAAACTTGGGCTCATTTTTTTGGTTCAAATGTATGAAGATTTTTTAAAAATTTAAATGCACCTTTTTAAAAAAAAGGGAGAAGGCCCTCTAAAAGTCAAATTTAACCCCAAAAATTTTGCCAAAACAGATGACCAAAGAGGTTCATACAGATGACCAAGGAAATTTGGGTTTTTTTAAAAAATGTGATTTTTTTATTAGAATGTTTAAAAGGGACTTTTAATAAAATTTTTTAAAAACAGAAGTAACCTAAAAGAAACCCAAACATGGGCTGAATTTTTAAAAAAAAATCAAATTTTTTTCTTGCTCAGCTGTGCCAAAAACGTTTTATTTTTTTGCGCCGGGGTTTTCTGCCAAAAAGGGGCTTCTAATGGGAAAAGGGGCCCACTCACCCACTTCAAATTTAAAGGGGAAAATTTCATCCCCCTCAAAATTTTTAAAATTAAAGGAAGCCTCCCCCTTACTGAATGTGAATTCAAAAATTTTTTAAAAAAAAATGCCCAAAATATGCATTTTTTTTTTTTTTTAACAATTTGTCCTTTTTTTCCCCAAAAATAAGCTTCTCCAGGTTTTTACTTCTGAACCCTGCTTTGCTACTTACGCACCAAAACCCCAATGTGATGTTTAGCATGTGAAACCTGCCCCCTCCAGGAACAGGGAAGGAGGGGTAAGAACCAAGGAGCAGAGACAAAAGGCATGTGATGTGTCACACCGTGTGTTAGAGGGAGGGGAGACAGAAGATAATCATATGTTCAGGATACTGTACATCCCCCAAGCAGAAGATAAGCACCTGGAGTATGGTGACATGACTGGAGACTAGTTTACAAATGCATCTCAGCCACATAGGTACAAATCTCAGATGCATCTCAACCACATAAAGGACAAATATTAATGCATTTAAAAAATTCTTACAATTTTTAAAGACTGTAAAACCATAATGCCCTGTTCACATTATTGTAACTGGCCTTCATTTAATGCACAGTGGAAAAGCTAACAAGGTTTAAGTTAAACAGAAGTAGTTATGGTTTCCATACAGTGGCACTCATCACCCATATGGCTCCATTGTAAAAGAACATATATGTCAAAAGTGTTTGCTTTTTTATTGAATACAGGCAGTCCTCAGCTTACACTGTTCCGAATTACATCTGTCCCCTAGTTACAAACGGAGACTTATGGGGCATGCTGGCACTTGTAGCTCCATGTTCCACAGCATATTAGCTGTGGAATGACAAGTTTCAGCATGCCACTGCAGCACATGAGGTGAAATCTTAACAGGGGCACAGACAGAAAAACAAAGGTGAAAACCCTTCCCTGCACTATGCAAAATGGAAATAAAAATACATTCTGTGCTGGAGTTACATTTAATAAATATACCTGTTCTGACCTACATACAAATTCAACTTAATGACAAACTTACAGTCCCTATCCCGTTCGTAACCTGGGGACTGCCTGTTCTATTAGGGCGCGTGCTCACGGCACAGGACAAATACCGGCTGGTTTGCCGGCCGGTACTTGTCCTGTTTTGCGGCCGTCCCCACGGCCGCGGAATGAACGGCTTTTCTCCACGATGATTGGAGAAAAGCCCTCCCCCTTCACGTTGGCTTGCACAGATTCCGTCCGGAAACCAGTGATTAAACCGTTAGGTGCCACGATCAATCGCAACTGCAGTGGCTATGTTAAAGGCAGAGGGAGAAATCTCCCTCTGTCTTCATCGCTTTACCCCCTCCCCCAAACGCGGTGTTAACGTGGAGTGCCAATGCCTTCCATGACAACCCGGAAGCCTAACCAAAGCTTCCGGGTTGTCTGTGATGCCACCACACTGGTGTCTGACTGGTGATTGCCAATTACAACACATAGCAGTACAGGCATGTCCTACTATGTATTGTATATATAGGTAATTGGTCAAGCACACCTTTAAGGAAGAAGGGAAATGGGTGGAAATGGATCAAATGATCCATGTACAGTAAGAAATATATTCACCGCACACCGATAATTATTTTGCAAGAATATTTATTTAATGTACATCAGAGGCAATAATATTGAGGCACCAAATTCAAAAGGTATTGCTGAACAGATGTTTTACAAAAGGTAGTATTTTTGGGGATTTTTTTTTCTTTAGACAAAGGAAAGAGATGTCATTGTAAACGACGTTTCGGCTAATGGCCTTTCTCGAGAGACATCACATGGAGACACTAGAAAGATGTATGTGAAAGACAAAATATGTCTGTGTAGATAGGCATATAACTGTATAGGGAGCTTCCCTAAAAGGAATAAGCCGCTGTCAGCTGACGCCTCTACACGGGCTCTGGACATCCCGCCGCACTTCCCTTCTAATCTGCCTTATCCAGGCTTATCTCCTCCAGCCTACAGCGGCTTATTCCTTTGGGGGACGCTCCCTATACAGTTATATGCGCTGTACATTCGAGGGTGGTTACATATGTCTAACAAAGTAGTATAGCAACAGTATGTGACTTACAACTGGTACATACAGAGAGAGAACCTTACCGACGAAGGCTTACAATCTACAAGTGGGAAGGAAGAGTAATAAATCTGTCACATTATTTAACCCATCCGATGAACGACGTAAAAAAAATAAATTTTTTGTTCATCCTGCAGCACGTAAAAAGCGATCAAAAAGTCAAATAAATCCCAAAGTAGTACCAAATAAAACATCAGTTCATACCACAGAAAGTCCTTACACAGCTCCGTATAAAGGGAAAAAAGGTATAGCTATTAGAAGATAGTTTCATAGTTTCATAGTTTGTAAGGCTAAAAAAAGACAAGTCGTCCATCTAGTTCAGCCTGTTGTGCTAAGGTGTTGATCCAGAGGAAGGCAAAAACCCCAATGAGGTAGAAGCCAATTGTCCTCATTTTAGGAAAAAAAATTCCTTCCTGACTCCAATCTGGCAATCAGAAAAATCCCTGGATCAATGACCCCTCTTCTGAATCCTAGTCACTATAACTTGTTATATTATTACGCTCCAGAAATGCATCCAAACCCTTTTTGAACTCGGTTATTGAATTCACCATGACCAGTCCTCTGGCAGAGAATTCCATAGTCTCACTGCTCTTACAGTAAAGAATCCCTTTCTATGTTTATGTAGAAACTTTCTTTCCTCAAGACGTAGAGGATGCCCCCTTGTTCTAGATACAGCCCTGTGTATAAATAAATCTGGGGCGAGAGCTCTATCTTGACCTTTGATGTATTTAAACATATTTATTATGTCCCCCCGAAGCCTTCTTTTCTCTAAACTAAATAACCCTAATCTTGCCAATCTTTCTGTGTACTGTAGTCCACCCAGTCCTTTTATTATTTTTGTTGCCCGCCTTTGTACCTGTTCAAGCTCTACAATGTCTTTCCTGTGCACTGGTGCCCAAAACTGTACACAATATTCCATGTGTGGTCTAACCAGTGACTTGTATAATGGGAGAATAATGTTCTCATCATGTGCATCTATGCCCCTTTTAATGCACCCCATGATCCTATTTGCTTTGGCTGCTGCTGCCTGACACTGGCTGCTACAATTAAGTTTACTGTCCACCAGGATTCCCAAGTCCTTCTCCATGTCACTTTTACCCAGAGTTTTTCCATTTAACATGTAATCATGTAATGGATTTCTCTTCCCATGTGCATAACCTTGCATTTATCAGTGTTAAACCTCATCTGCCATTTCCCTGCCCAGGCCTCCAACTTATCCAGATCCCTTTGCATAAATATTGTTTAACACAATAAAAACACTTTTTTTTAAAGTGCTATAAGAAAATAAAAATACAAAAATTTGGGATCCCCATAATCGTACCAACCAACTGAGTAAAACTAATATGCATGGTGAGCACTGTTAAAAATAGAAAAATGTATTGCTCTCAAACTATGGTGATGCAAAAATGTATTTTCATTTTTAAATAAAAGCATTTTATTGGGTAAAAGCAGTAAAACAAAAAAATATATAAATTTGGTATAGCTGTAATCATATTGACCTGCTGAGGAAAGTTAATATGTTACTTATACCGCATGGTGACCGCAGTAAAAAATAAAAACTCTACCAGTATTGCTGTATTTTGCTCATTCCGCCTTGCAAAATAGTTGAAAAAAAAGCTATGAGTGTCATATGAGTCCCAAAATGGTATCAATGAAAACGTCAACTCATCCCGCAAAATAACAAAAAAATAAAAAAGTTATGGCTGTCAGACTATGGTGACATGCAAGTACAATTTTTTAGAAACACATTTCTATTGTTTAAAATTAATAAAACATAAAAAGTTATATAAAATTAATATCGTTAATTGTAATCGTATAATTGTAAACTATATAAAATTACAATCATGTAATTGTATTGACCTGCATAGTAAAGTTATCATGTCATTTATAGAGCATGGCGCTGTAAAAATTACCCACAAAATGACTAAAAGTGCTGTTTTTTCCCCAATTTTCACGACCCAATGCTAAAAAAAAACTATGGAACACCCGTGTGCCCAAAATGCACAATACACCACTAGATGAGTTCCTTGAAGGGTGTTGAATTCAAAATGGGGCGACTTCTGGAAGGTTTCACCTGTTCTGGTACTTTGGGGTCTTTGCAAATGTGACATGGCCCCACCAAAATCTGTGTTCCAAAAGCCAAATAGCGCTCCCTTTACGCCTTGCCATGTGGCCAAACAGCAGTTTACACCCCTTGGGAAGAATTGCATAACAAACTTTGGGGTGTTTTATTTCAGGATTGCTTGTGCAAATGAAACATTTTTAGCTAAAACTGCAGATTGTTGGAAAAAATGTAATCTTTCTTTTTCACAGCCTAACTCTAAAAAAAATCCTTGAAACACCTGTGGGGTTGAAATACTCACTTTCCTCTGGATATATTCCTTAAGGGGTGTAGTTTTTAAATAAGGTATTTTTTTAGGAGTGTTTATTAAGTTTTAGCACCGCAGGGTGTCAGCAAACCTGTAATGGCACCTAAAGAAAATCCTAATGAATGTGAGACCCCAAAATCCAGTAGGTGCTTTACTAATTCTGAGGCTTGTGGTTGAGTCAAATAGCGTGTTAGGGCCACATATGGGATATCGCTAGAAATGACAGAATTGGGGAAATCCATGTTGAGTTCCATTTCACTGGTAACATCTACCGTGTTCCAGTGAATGATGGATTAAATAAACTTCTTTAATGCTGCTTTAAATACTTTTGTGGGTGCAGTTTATTAGATGGAGTCATTTGTGTGGGTCTCTATCATACAGGCACCTCAAAGTCATGCCAAGTCCCTAAAAAAATCTGTTTCACAAATTTTCTTGAAAATGTAAAAAATTACTGTGAAATTTCTAAGCCCCCTAATGTTGTAAAAAATAAAGACATTTAAAAATGATGCCAATCTACAGTAATATATGGTAGATGCTAGTTACAGTATAAACTATTTTGTGTGGTATAACTATCTGTCTTATGCGCAGAACTTTATGAACTTTGAAAATGAAAATTTAGAAAAATTTGTCAACATTTTGATATTTTTCACAAATAAAGGATTGTATGGACCAAAATTTATTATCAACTTGAAGCACAATGTGTCATGAAAAAACATTCTCTGAACCATATGGATAAGTAAAAGTATTAAAAAGTTATTCCCACATAAATTGACAAATGTCAGACTTGAAAAATGTAGCTGGATATTTCGGTCCAATACTGGCTGCATCCCTAAGAGGTTAACATATGGATTTATCCACCATTTCTTGCCTAGTCTATTAGTTCCATATCACCTAGTTGGCCAAATGTAACCACAACCTTGTATACATGTATTCACCATAAAGGAAGGTTACAACACAACAGATATATACATTTTATTTGATATAACCCACTTTTTTTCAATCCCCTATAGTGTTGAGAGTTTCTGGGACCTGAAGATTTTGTGTTAGACGAGATTGTGCAGGGTAAAGGCACAGTTGGCAGCAGATCTCACCTCCAGGACTTTGGGATCAGCGCCAGCTCTTTCCTCCAGCTGCAGAGCACATGGCTTGTGCATGATCTCCACTCAGCTACTTTCTTAAAGGAGCAACTCCCAAAGTTGTACAATGTAAAATACAAGCATATGTATCTTGTTTATTTCGATATTCAGTTGCCGTATAAATGCAATTACATGTTGTTGATGTCTTTGGATTTCTATTAATTTAACAGTAACCAGAAAGCTACCTATTACCTGCACTACAAACATTTATTGTTTTATTTGGACTTGGTCAAACAAAAGAAACCAAATTTCATACCTAGACTAGATAATCCTTAGGATAGGGATTGGGTAAGGTAAGTTTGTGTATCAATGTTTCTAGACTTACCACACAGACAAGTGTTGATAAGGCCTAGAACTTAAAAAAAACCCCACAACAACCCAGAAATCCCACAGACTGGGCACTGCCAAAGATCCAATTGCCGTAACTTCTCAATACATCAAACACAAACTACCACAGTGAAGTTACTTGCACTATTGATAAATTAAGACTTAACTTGTATTATTATTAAAGAATTATAAAATGGATATAAACGTCTCCCCAGAGGGAAAAAAAATAAAAAAAAACTAACAATGCCCTAGATTGTCACCTACCTAGCACATATGTGGAGCACTCGCCCCAATAAGGGCGACCCCACCCAGAACCTATGCCTATACAAAACCTAGTTTAATAAAATATAGCACTAGGAAAAAAATTCAACGTGTGCCAATAGGTATATATATAGACTAATAGGGTTATAGTGGATAAATAGCCCAAAGATTTCTATCCGTCTATAAATAAACAACAACGGATGGATCTTTATTACATACACGTCCCGATACTTCTTGTCCAACGTGTTTTTCCCCACATAATTTAAAGGGTTCATCAGGGATCCAAAAAGACACAGATAACCATCACATTGTTACACGTCCATAGATAGAGAAAGGTAACAAAGCAACGTTCCTAAAAATATGTAGATATGGAGCGGCAGTCCAAACCCATGATTTAAATAGCCTGGTGAGTACACACAGAGCACATATTGATCTATGTAAATATATGTGCGTAGATGGATAAAATGTGTATCATATACTCACAATACCAGGATATTACAAATCCAAGAGTAGGATAGTTCTCTAGGATGTACTTGATATTCTTCGTAACACCGCTGACTGCCTACATATTGTTCTAGTAGCTGGATAACAGATGCAGAGAGCAAGGCCTAGAACTTCTTTTAAGGAATGCATAAAATATGTGGCTGCCTACCTATCTTTTAAATACCAGTATTGTGTTATTATTTTTATCATTTTACATTTTTCATTTTTTATCATTAGTTACTATGGTTTTATTTATTTTAAAGAGGTTGCCCAGTTCTTTTCCATTTCCCACTAATTACAAGCTGCTGCTGATCTAATAAAGCCATGTACTCACCTTGCCGCTCACTGTTACGGTGCTGATGATGCTGACAGGATCCCCAGGTCTTCTGTTTACATCCGGCTGCTGCAGTTGGATCGCGACCACTGCAGCCATGTGCCATTGCCTGATGTCATTGCATTAATTTCTGAACAGTGACCTCTTGCAATATCACGTGATCGCTGCAGCCAATCAGAAACTGCAGCAGTCGCCGGCTAAATGTAGCTTCCGGATGTAAACAGGCACCACCGGCAGCGTCAGCGCTGGAACAGCGGCCAGTGCGAACCGAGTACAGATCTTTTTATTTTATTAAAGCAGATTAAACATACTAAAAATTAATTGGGCGACCCATTTAACCATCACAGTCTGTTATGTGGCATTCACCAACAATTAAAGGGGTTGTATCATTTCATAAATGGTCTTCAGAATAAGGGGACAGTGAAAACAAGCAACTTTGCAATTGGATGTCATTAGCAAAGCTGTCTTGTTTTCACAGGATCCCTTATCTTCTGTTTCTGTAAACACAGTTCCCCAGTGCCGGTCGGATTCCTCCTCCGTTCATGTCATTGGCTGCCGGCTCTACTAATTTACATTCTGTCTGGCCCCCGGTCGTATTCCTGCCTCTCTCACTCAGAATAAGGGGCCGGGAGCATTTCACTCTGCACAGCCAGAAGAAACACACTAACACTGGAGCTGTTTCTACAATCAGAAAGCAGCAGAATTGTGCCTCGGTGTCTAAATGCTCCTTTGTGTAGACATAGCAGGGAGGTCTGTGCTGCAGACTGGATTCAACTGTAACAAACCTCCAGCTGTGAGAGGAGAAGAGATCAGTGCTCTGAGTTCATTGAAGGCTGTCTAGACTGAATGCAGGGCTGTGGTATGTAAACATAGAGCTCTTACAAACTAAGACTGCATAGGGAGAGGACACAGTGACATGTGGACTCAGGGGGAGGAACACACTGACTCGGGAGCGAGCATAAACAGTGATGGGGGGGATGATGTCATCCCCCTTCAGTTAAGAAACACCCAGCTGGGAGGGGAAGATACACCCCTGGATTTCAGGTACTGAGAGAATCAAGCTTCAAGAAAACAACCGAACTAATGAAGCGATACTTCCCCTTTAAAATCCATTGAGATTCAATATCAAATAGAATTACTACGTGATAAGCAAAACATTATTGCAATATTAGAATCCAGGAAGAAGAAAAAAAAACAGACCGCACATCCACTTATCATACGTTGATCTACTGCTTCTCAGCAAAAATATTTTCAAAAATGTACATGAGGTTCTTAGAATACTTTTTGATCAAACGGTATAAGCCCTCTTACCACTTCACGGTGACCTCTTTAAAGTGGTTCCTACACTTAGATGTAGCATCACATGGCAGCCACTGCCACAGAGACGGCAGCACCAGCAAGGGGAACAACCCAGTAACCCAACAAATGTGTCAAGCTCTACAATGTAACGCAACAGTCAGATAGGAAGAATTGGTTGATGGACATATGTCTTTTCTCAACTGTACTAACTACAGTATGTAACTATGTAGCACATGGCTTAAAGGGGCTATCCAGCTAACCAAAAGAATCTCACATGGCTTTACTAAGGGGGACATGGATGAAAACTGTCTAGGTGTAAGACTTTCTTTGTTGCCCAAGACTTTATTCATCTTCCTATGGTGTTTTCTGTGTTTTTTGTGTTTTTTTCTATGCTGTATGCAGCCTCCCTTCTCTGCAGCCAAACAGCAACATTTACTTTTAAAACCTGTTCTCATTTGCAAGCCCTTGGATCCTTTGCTGTGATTTGTCTATCATCCTGCTTCCAAACCTCAGTCTTAGTCTATGTCTGCAGTGAACAGAAAACGCCCTGAAAACCAAATCCTAAAAATGTTCATAAAACTGAGTATTTTGTCCACTGCCTGTCAAAAGCAGTTGAAAAAAACTTTCATTTTTTTTTTTTTGGGTGTGTTTTTTAATGGTCTTTTTTGCAGAAATGCAAAACATTTATATTTCTGTGTATTTCTGCAAAAAAAATGGGAAAAAAACGCACCAAAAAATGTCCGCTGTTTTACATAGACTCCACTAGTAAATTTTCTGCCCTGCTCATACGTTTTTGCAACATGTTTCAAAAAACCACCAACAAATAAAACGAGAAAACAGAACGATTTTACCATAGAAGTCTATGGGACCTCTTTTCGGTCGTTTTTTTAGCGTTTTTCATTTAATAAAAAGACATAGCCTCATTGGACATTGCTTATTTCCTGCCTCATGTGGAAAGCCTTTAGAGGCAGCACCAAAAGGATATAGCTTAGAAATGCAGGAAGCCCACGGACAATTGAATTAAAGGATTAAAATAATCTCCAAAATAGTGTTAAATTTGGAGATTACGTTGGAGATTACTCCTACTCAGACCATTCCGTGCACCCTTTGCACAACGTTGACTATGAACATAAAATGCCTCAGGTGAGGTGGCTCCACAATTTTCTATTTTACTTTCCACATTACAAATTACCTATCTTTGAAAGAGGTTCTATTTTTTTTCGGTTGGACGGCCCTTTTAAGGTTGACATTAACAACAGACAGCTGTCAACCTGTCATACCTATCTTCTCTGATTTCTTTAATAATATTCATGTTTCCTGACAGAAAGTTAGGATCCTCCAAGCCTAACAGACATTGTTAGCAGAACTTACTAACATTAATGGGTTCTGATGAGTAATGTTGATAAGCAGCTTTAGAGGGTCACATTACTTTGTTTTCTGTGGTTGTCTAATATGTGACAATTACCAGACCAAGTAACAGGATTATCATCTATAGCCTTTGATGGTACTGGTCTGAACCAGAGAGAGAAAGCCTCATGGCAAAGATCAAACTGGATTCCTCAGTTCCCGAAATACACTTCACCACCACAACTCAGTCAACCCTTGCATATGTGAAAAGATACAATGGTGTCCTTAATCACCAAAAATGTTGTTGGAATAATCTACGGTGTAGAAGACATGGGAAGAAGGGGGTGCAGCTCCAGTTTCTTTGTGTCCGTGGGGCTACAAACTGTAAGAGGCAGAGAGAGCAGGATACATGGCAGAGAGGGAGTCCAACTTTTGCCCCATGCAAAAACTGTCATGCTTGCGTTGGAAAAGCAATATTTATTGATGTTATTATATACAGGGCTGAGACGTTGGGTAGGCGAAGGTAGACGACCGACTAGGGTGCCACTTCATCCCAGGTAGAAAAGGGGGCACAAAAAAGATATGGAGTGGGCTGAATTTTCCATAGCGCCTTATATGCCTTATTTGCCTAGGGCACCAGAGTACCTTGTCCCAGATATATATACAGAGAAGTCAGCACTCACCATTACCCTCTGGATTATATTTGTACACCTGTGCTTGGTCCAAGTTTGTTGCAGTAGGTTTAGCCGTCAACGCCCGGAATCCTTGGCTCACAGCAAGAGCCCAACAACAAGAAAAACAACAAGATCCAGCGGACTTCCAAACTTCATTTTCAAACTGCTTTATCCATTATTCCATAGCAGGGGTACACTGACGCTCCAACGCGTTTCGGGCAAGTGCAAAGCCCTTGATCACGGAGAATACCGTGATCAAGGGCTTGCACTTGCCCGAAACGCGTTGGAGCATCAGTGTACCCCCTGCTATGGAATAATGGAATAAAGCAGTTTGAAAATGAAGTTTGGAAGTCCGCTGGATCTTGTTGTTTTCCTTGTCCCAGCCCTGACTGTATATAACTATACCACCTACCATGTTGAGTAAAAGCTAGTCTCAATAGTGCTGCGATTTCCTGTCTTAGTTGACAACATCAGGGGCAGTGTTCCAGAAAGCATTCCGCCATTGCTCTACAGCATATATAGGTGGGTCTGAGGTGCATGAGACCTGCTAAAGTTGGAGTGGACATCTGTGCTTAGTTAGGCATTAAAAAGCATGCTAGTAGGCTGAGTCAGAGGCAAGGAGTGAGTGAAACATTTGATGTGGAGCCCAAACTGCTGCTGTGTGAGACAATAAAGAAGAATATTAGGGCTTGTCCCCACGGCACGGGTTTGTATCCAGTTTTTCAGACGGTTTTCGGTTATGAAAACCGTCTGCAAACCGGCTGACAAACTTTTACATGGACCGCTATGGAAAACCCACGCAGCAGTCCCAACTGCATAGGTTTTCCGCCCGGCGGTTTTTCAGAACGCTGGCGGTCCAACAAACATTGAACATGTTCATTCTTCCGTCTGGTTTTTGGGCGGAATATGAACATGTCTATGTGAAGGGAGAGGGCTTTTCTCCGCTAATTGCTAAGGGAGTTGCATCTATAGGTCGCCGTTCACTCGGAACAGTGCAAATACTGGCTGGAAATCCTGACCGTTATTTGCACTGTTTTCGAGCTGTGCACATTTTCACCTTGGGACGGCTTTTCTCCGTGGTTTGCAGAGAGAAGCCCTTCCTCTTCGCATTGACATGTTCATATTCCGCCCGAAAACCGGGCAGAAGAATAAACATGTTCTGTGTTTTGCAGACCGCCGGCGGTGTAAAAAACCGCCCGGCAGAAAACCCTTGCAGTGGGAACTGCTGCGCGGGTTTTCCATTAAGGTCCATTTTAAAAGTTGTCATCTGGTTTATAGACTTTTTTCAAAACCGAAAGCCGTCTGAAAAACTGGGTGAAAACCCGTGCCGTGGGGACATGCCCTTAGTGGACCTATCAGTGTAACACTGCAATCTTATTTAGTGTCTGTAGTGTACCCCCACCTATGAGAATGGTGCAAAGGATCGAGAGGACAGAGGAGAGACAAGGGCAACATTGTTGAAGTTTATCTGTGTGCTATTGCTACAAGTTTAAGTTAAAGTGTTACTCTTAAACAGACTCAATGGCTACACTCTGGTCAGGGAACGCTCTTAAGCTAGTTTTAGTGTTGGTGGCACACACACTCTGTGCACACAGCTGTGGGTGGTCAGAAGTTAATGGCTTAATGATTGCAAAGACCCTCATAGACGCCATTTACAAGTGGATGTTGCAACTCTGCAAATAAGACTTAAGGATACCTATGGGTGAGTTCATACAGCTGATTTGGACACTGAATTTGGACAATGCAGCACTTCTCAGACAAGGTTATGACGAGGATGTGATCAGGTTTTGATGAGGTTTTCGACATGATTTTCCAATGCAGTTTTCTTACTGAACCGCCCATACAAATAGATAGCCAGGGCAAAAAACGCACCAATAAAAACCGCTTCTAAAACCATGCAGAGGTTTTGAAGCCCTCTATTGATTCCTGTGGGGATTTTCATTTTTTAAAACGCTTCAAGAATTAATATGACGCTTCTTTTTCAACGCCCATAAGAGTATCCAAAGAAGTGCGTCAAACCACATTGTGTGTGAACTACAACGCTGTTTTACATAGGAATCAATTAAAATGAACAGAGGGTGTTTTTTAGGCATTTTGAACACTGTTTTGGATTGGATCTGCTTTCAAAACAGCGTCGGAATCAGCCGCGTGAACATACCCGGCTGAGCATGGTTTTTGTTTCGTTTTTAGAAAAGTGCTGTGTGCAAAACCACACTTCTGTGAACCTGCCACTGCAGTTTTTGATGCTGTTTATTAAGTTAAATCCAGAAACAGATCCTTCAGGATGCAGAAGTAGATGTCCTCAATTCCCTTTGAATCCACTCTTAGCTTTGTCTCAAAAAACTGAATGAGAAACTGACAAAAAAACTGCAGTGGCACTTTCTAAGGGTTAAGTATATCTGTTTCAGTGTGCCCTGCGCCTCATTGTTGTTGTTCATAGTCTTTACAGAGCAGCACAATAGAGCAGTTGTTACTAAATGATTGTTGTGACCCATTTTTGGTTGGTTTAACTTAGGGTTAATCCAACACAATAAAGCCAATAGTTTTTTTTTTTTTTTTAGAAATACGGATAAATAAACTCAGACAAGGTCTTAGCCAAGGGTTACACATTCCGCAGACCTACAAAGTCACCAAAGAAAACAAAAAAATCACACTTTCTTGCCATTGCCTGTGCAAAACCTAAATAAATAGACAAAAAAGTAGTGTAAAATAATAAGGTGTGATATAGTCACATGGAAGCCTGTCAAGCAGCCAAGTCCTAGAAAAACTAGCTGCAGCATTGCCCATGACCCACTGGATGTGATAACCATGAGCAAGAAAATGTGTTTTCAATCCACGATTTGTTACATGACATGATCTGAGTCATTGTCCTTTGTTTCTATTTGAGCAATAGAATGATGGGAACATTTCTTCATCTTTGCTTTATTGACGGACAACTTGTTCTTCTTTTGTTCTTCATATCATTGTAAAAGACTTGAAATATTATTCCAATGATTAGAATATTGTACTTAGCCTTAGAGGCCTTTACTGCTACAAGGTATCCTTGCATATTATTCCAAATTGTCCAGGGATCTTCCAGTAAGGTATGATATCCTGGACTCATGCAAGGCTGCCACCATGAGGTGAGCATGCTCTATATATTACTTTCACTGATTTAAATAAAAGCTGTATAAATATGTATATTTTTAAAAATGGCTCAGAATGAAGGAAGAGAAGTCACACTTACCTTACAGATCCCCCATCAACCCTGCTATGCACTTCTTGGCCCATTCAGCCTCTGATTGGTTGTAGCACAATCCAATATCAGCATCACCCTACTAGCACTAAAAAGCAATCATAAAGAACATAGGAATTTTTGGAAAAGCATTTCTGCTACTTTAAATACTTGAAAATGTAAGTTCTTAGTGTACATTTTTGATCAAAACTGTGTAAGCCCATCTGCCAACGTCAAGGCGACCCCAATACAGGTGGGAACCTACTCTATATGTTGCCTCTTTTTGTGCCTGTTCAGACCTCCACATTTCAGGGAGAGTAGATTCCAGCTACAAGCTACTGTGCATTAATTTAAAAACCTGTGCAACTGGGCAAAGTGCAAAAAAAAACAAAGTGGGGGCAGCCACTCCTCCATACAAACGGTCTAAAAAAAAAACAACAATGTTTGGTCTCCACATCCAAAAGGTTTTTTTTTTTTTTTTAAACGAGCATAGGTGCATGCTGGTGTGGCAGAAAAATGCAAATACAATCCAATATCAGCAGCACACTACTAGCAATAAAAGACAATCAAAAAGAACATAGGAATTTTTTAAAAATCATTTCTGCTACTTTAAACACTTGAAAATTTTTAGCTTTTTGGTGTACATTTTTGATCAAAACTGTGTAAGCCCACCTGCTATAATGTTACCTCTCTTGGTGCCTGTTCAGACCTTCACATTTCAGGGAGAGTAGATTCCAATTGTTTTTCTAAACTAATTGGTTGTAGCAGTCACGCAAAACACTGCTCGGCATCACGGTTCTGAATGCTCTGAATGGCATGACGTTGGACCACTGCAGCCAATCCAATTGCCGGGAGAATGAAGACAACAGAAGATCCAGGGACAGGATCAGCAGCGGCATTGCGGAAACAAAGGTCAGCGGTGAGGATAGTTTGTTTTATTTTCCTACAGGCCTAGCAGCATATTTGAACAACCTATTTAAAGGAAATGTGTCATCAAAAATGACTTATTGTTTAACTCACGTTTGTTTATGTTAAACACATTTTTTAAGAATTTTCGTTTATTTTATTTTTTTCTTTTCCATATCACTTTCAATATTTTTTAATAATTCTGAAGTCCTGCAGTTTTCACTTTGGCCATTAAGTCTAATAACAGTCTGACACTTCCTGTTCTGTAGAGAAAGGTTCTCAGTTGTCTGCTCATTATCAGCACAAAGAGGGTCAAACTGAAAGGAGACACCAGTGTGAAAAGATAACACAGGATCCACCAGTCACAAGAGGAGATGTCACAGCTCACCCTTTCACCTCCCTGCACAGTGATTTCTTCCCAGGTCACATAGCATGACTAGAAAACTCTCCTATAGAAGTCAACGGGACTGAGTCAGTCTTAAGTCTCCTATGTGCATGAAGCTACTGTAAAGCATCTCTCTGACTGCTGTTAAAGCAGTGCAAACAAGGCCTAGTGGCCTAAGTGAAAACTACAAGACTTAAGAATTCTTAAAAAATATTGGAAGTGATATGAAAACTTAAAAAAAACAACCAAAAATTCCTAAAAAAATGTGTTTAACATAAAAACGGGACTTAAACAATGACTCATTTTTTGATGACACACTCCCTTTAAGAAAACTCCAGGCCAGAACTTTTAGTACTGTATATGAGGGGATACTGCTAGAACTGTTTATGGGAGTCACTCTAATGACACTGATAATTGAGGCAATATGGCTGCCTTTATGGAGAAATATCTAGTATTTGTTAAAATTATATAGAAAAAAAACTTTAGCTCTTTTGCAACAATCAGCTGCTTATTAAAAGATGGCAAGTAGGCTACATGAGCATTTTAAGTATTCTAGGATATTCTGGAAATTTCAACGTAGACAATTTGCCATTACTTAGTCATACCTCAACTTCAGTGTTGTGGTTGATGTCAGAAACATTGTAGACTCCCATGGCGATCATATAATATTCGGTAAGATGATAAGTGCATTTTTCATCCCTATTCGTGGTATCCATCAGGATATGATGAAAAATTTATCCTGATGCATAAACTGTTTACTACAAGAAGGGATGTATTCTTCATGTTGGTCCTATCCCTTTAGCTAATAGGATGTGACCAACATAAAGAATTTATCCCTACTAGTAATAAAAGGGTTAATAGAGACCTCTGGCTTCTTGAGCCGATTTCTTCTATTCTATCCTTTAAGCCATTGCCTTTTTATTTATCTCACAACAGATGTCAGACTTTTTGCATATCCTGTTTTACTTTATAGTCAGGGCCAAGTTAGTTTAGGAATGTACAGATTTTTTTTTTCTAAGTATACTATGGAACAGATCTCCAGTTACATTGATCATGTAAGAAGAGTTTAAGTTGTCTGGGGTTAAAATATGCTTTTAGTGTGCATTGCCTAATTACAGAGGTTCTAGGAAACGTGGCAATCTTATTTTTTCAAACTTTCTTCTAAAGCAGTTAGAATTGTGAAAAATACACAAAAGTGTGATTTTATTATAGTTTTAATAATATTATCATATTGTGTTATATTGTGTTAGTGTTATATTAACACTAGATGGACAGATACCAGGCGATCAGTATTACTAGAAATTTGTTACTTGCGGATTGTTTTTTTGGAGTTATTGTGTGTGGATGTCTATGGAATTACTTAGAGGCCACTAAGCACAACTTGGTGCTTAAAGGGATTGTCTTACCAACGAGCTTTCATTTATGCATCCTGTCTCTTCCTGGTCAGACTGTGGATAATTAGCATGTCAGCTCTCTATTCACAGGTCTGTTAATTGCACTGACATGAGAGCAGGAGATGCTTACCTAAAGTCCAGAGAAGCTTCAGAGCTAAAGTAAACAAAAGTAATTACTCTCCTTTGTAAGTTCAGATAACACTCAAGATCTTAACCTGGCAGCAGTACTGTGTGTCGACCTGTGTGATGAAGTCATCTCTGCTGTTAAATAAGAGAAACATTAGGGGAGAGCACTTGGTAACCTGAGAGCACTCATTGCTGATAAAATCACTTTTATCTACTCAACAAAGAAAAATAAATGAAGCAATATATTTAAAAAAAAGTCTTCATGTACTGTTCCCTACATGCTGAAAGCAAATCTTTGTAGTAACCCTTTTGAGAGTGATATAACTGGCTTATAAAGTCTACAGCCCAGTAGTGCACATGTTGGCACCTATCCATATAGACATATGCTGGTTCTGTGACATTAGAAATGGCCACTATTAAACCTAATGCACATGCAGAGCATTATGCATATATGCCTGTGTGATGGCACATAGAGTCCCTATAGTTATGTGCTATAAAGCTGTGGTTGCTATGAAGACTGCTACTAGGTGCCTCTGTACAGTGCTGTATTACTGAGGTACTCTTTTTAATAGGGCATCTGATGGACCAAACAACTTTTTTTCTCTTGGATTAAAATTTCTGCATCTTAAAAAGAGTCAGTTTTATGTACAGTATGGGTCCTAAGAGTTAAAAAGTGCTTTATTAACCCCTTCCAGACATTGGATGTATCACTACATCCTAGAGGGAATGGACTTTACCCAAATGAACGTACAGGTACATTCAGGATATCATGCAGGCTCTCAGGCGGGACATGGAACCAGCTGTATATTCTATCTAAAGATTGCTGATACAAGGCCCCTATAGGGACAAGTAAAAAAAAGTGAAAAGGTACAGAAAAAGTATAAAAAAGTAAAACACAAACACAAAAAAAACCAAATACTCCGCCCTTTTCCCCTTTACAAACGGCAATTGTCCCAAAAAGATCAAACATGAATAAAAGTATGTATATTTGGTATCGCCGCGTGCGTAATGACCTACCCTATAGATATGTCACATTACTTAACCCGCATGGTGAGCTCCATAAAAACGAACCGTCACAGAAATGCGATTTCCCTTCATCCCGCAGCACATAAAATGGAGTAAAAAGTGCTAAAAAATCTAAACACCAAATGGTACCAATGGAAACATCAGTTCATCTCATAAAAAAAAGCCCTAACACATCTCTATATACAGAAAAATAAAAACGTTATGGCTATCAGAAGATAGTGATGCATAAATATTGTTTTATAAAGTAAATATATATATTTTTTTAAAGCACTTCAACATAAAAAAATATATAAATTGGGTACTGCTGTAATCGTATCAACCCATAGAGTAAAACGAGAGTAAAAATAAAAAACACTACTAGGATTGCAGTATTTTCTTTACCCTACCTTCCAAAAACGTCAAATCATCCCGCAGAAACAAGCTGCTCTACAGCAATGTACACAGAAAAATAAAAATGTATGTCTCTCAGACTATGGCGATGTGTTTTCCTTTTTGTATAACAGTATTTTTCTTGTGTAAAAGCAGTAAGGCATAATAAAATATACAAATTTGGTATTGCTGTAATCTTATCGAACTGCTGAGTAAAACTAACATGTTGACCGCTGTAAAAAAAAAAAAAAATACTACCAGGATTGCTGTATTTTGTTCTAGACGCCTCACAAAAACGTTAATAAAAAGTGATCAAAGCCTCATATGAACCCCATAATGATACCAATAAAAACTTCAAACCCTCCCAAAAAATAAACCCTTAATCAGTTCCATATACAGAAAAATAAAAAGGTATGGCTCTCAGACTATGACAACAAAAAGTGCAATTTTTTATAAACGCATTTCTATCATGTAAAAGCAATAAAACATAAAAAACTATATAAAATTTATATAATTGTAATTGTACCATAGTAAAATTATCCTGTCATTAGAAGAACTGTGTTTCACCCCCTCCCTCAATTTTCATTGCCCAATGCTAAAAAATCTGTGGAACACCTGTGCGCCCAAATTTCACAATATAAGACAGATAAGATTCATGAGGGGTGTAGAATCCAAAATGGGGTGACTTCTGGAAGGTTTCACCTGTTCTGGTACTTTGAGGGCTTTGTAAAAGCGAAATGGCACTCTGTGTTCCAAAAGCGAAATTATACTTTCTCCCTTGTTCACCCTGCCATGCGCCCAAACAGCAGTTTACACCCACATATAGGGTATTGTCAAACTTGGAAGAAATTGCAAGACAAATTTTGGGATGCTTTATTCCAGGATTCTATGTAAAAATGAAAATTTTTATCTAAAATTGCAGATTGTTAGAAATTTTTTTTTTTCATTTTCACAGCCTAAAACTTTGAAACACCTGTTGGGTCAATATACTCACTACACCCCTTGATTTATTCCTTAAGGAGTGTAGTTTCCAATATGAGATCTTTTTAGGGATGTTTATTAAGTTTTAGCACTTTAGGTTGCCTGCAAAATTGTAATGGTGCCTAAAGTAAATAGTAATGAAAGTGAGACCCCAAAGTTCAGTATTTGCTCCTCCTATTTGGTTGATCCAAATATCGCACTCGGGCCACAAATGGGATGTCTCTAAAAACGGCAGAATTGGGGGAATCAATTTTGAGTTGAATTACCCTGGTCACATCTACTGCGTTCCAGTGAAAAATGGATAAAAATTGATAATCTGCAAAAAAGTGAACATTTTAAATTTCACCTCCAGTCTCTGAATCACTTGGATAGGTAAAAGTGTCAAAAAGTTATGCTCACATAAAGTGACACTTCAGATTTAAAAAATGGGGCTCTGTCAGGAAGGTCAAAACTGGCTGCGGCAGTAAGGGGTCAGTTACAGCAAGGACCTTCTGCTAGCAGCCAGGGTCAAATTAAACTCCAATTCCAGCCATTCAACCACTTAGATGCTGCCATTAACGTGACTGCAGCATCTGAGTTGTTAAAATACGGTGTGGAGGCATGCTCCACCGCTCGATTAGCCCTCCAAGACAAGATTGTAGGGTGCCGACTATTCCACCCAGGGCCCTAATTAAGGCCTACAGGTGCTCCCATCTTACTATAGGGAGTAATTGTAGAGCCATTATCATATGGTATTCTGCAACATATTATAGTGATCAAGTATTGTATAAGGATTGAAAATACAAGTGTAACAAAAAATATTAAAAACTATTAAAAGTTCAAAACACTGTTAAAAAACAATAAAAAGGACAAACATAATTGGAATTTCTTTATCTTTTTTAAGCCCCAAATGTTAAAATATAACATTATTTATCCATTATGGTGAACGGTATAGAAAAAAATACTGAATGCTAAGATTGCTTTGCCTCACCAAAGAATTGGAATAAAAGGTGATCAAAAAGTTGCATCTACCCCAAATAGTACCAATAAAAACTACACTTCAGCTTGCAAAAAAGAAGCCATTACTGAATTCCATAGATGGAAAAAATTTAAAAAATGGTCTTTTAAAGCAGTAAAATCTAATGAAAAAGCTAAAAAATTTGTATCACCAGAATTGTACACAGTGAGCTTCATAAAAAAAAACAAAAAAAAAACACCCACACATTCACATTCCATTTCACAGGTAGGTTTTTTGGTTTATTTCCCTGTAGAGTACATGGTATGGTCAATCATTGCATTCAGGGCCGTTCCTAAGGGCGGGCAGGGCGGGCGGTCATCCGGGGCTCGGGCTCCGCTCACCCGGGGGGCGCGCGCGCCCTGCCCGCCTGGAGGAGCGCCCCTGACTCTGCGCGGCTGTTTTATAACAGTTGCGCAGAGCCTGCAGCTGCTGGTACAAGGAGGAGGCGGGACGGATCGTTCATTGAGCGCCGATACATACACAGCGTCGCAGGGGGCGCATGGCTTTCACCGCGCCCACCTGCGACGCTTGGTCTCTCGGCTGGCAGCTCTGCTGCCGAGGAGATCCCTGGGAGCTGCGTGCAGTGTAAGCAGCGTGATGACGTCACATACACCGCTCGCTCCACCGCTCAGCAGCTCCGACCGGGACGCGCGGACCAAGTGAGTACTTTTTGTTATTTTATAATTGTTACAGGGGCATCTACTTGCTACAAGGGGGGCACCCTGGCTACAAGGGGGGCACACTGGCTACAAGGGGGCACCCTGGCTACAATGGGGGCACACTGTCTACAAGGGGGGGCACACTGGCTACAAGGGGGGCATCACTGGCTACAAGGGGGGCATCCCTGGCTACAAGGGGGCACACTGACTACAAGGGGGCACACTGGCTACAAGGGGGGCCTCCTGGCTACAAGGGGGGCACACTGGCTACATGGGGGGCATCACTGGCTACAAGGGGGGCACCCTGGCTTCAAGGGGGCATCACTGGCTACAATGGGGGCATCCTGGCTACGCAAAATTTCTTTACCTCGCCCTGAGTGAAATTTAGTCCTAGGAACAGCCCTGATTGCATTAAAGGGGTTTTGCCACAATCTCATTTCATACCTCCTGCCTCCAGCTCTTCAGCTATGTGGCGTGTGTGATTTGTTTGAATTTCATATCATGTGACCCTGGAGGATGACAGCACCAGGCCTTTCCTTTCTCTAGTCAAAGAAAGGTCTGTTTATGTATAGAACTGTAAGTAACTACATTGTAGCTCAGAGGTAAAACTTCCTCGGTTCAAATCCCTGCAGGAACCAAACCTGTGGATTTTATTTCTCTCTATCAATGCACAGACCTGATTGAGGTTTCTTTTTTTAATTTATTTGCATTGTTTGACTAATTACTAAGGAAGACAGAGGACGGGAGTAGAGTGACAGGACCTGGGGTTTGAACACTGGGTAGCTGCCTGAGAGGAGAGGTGATGTCTGAGCATGTGCGACTAGGAGTGAGGAGCTCTCAGCCCTCGTAGCCCCTGGTGACAAGCTGTAAACAATGGATCACTAAAGGAGCAGCTAAGACAAAAACGGTGCAGAATAATGATCAATGGTGAAAATGTTTATTATTTAATTTACAAACTTCCCACGTCAATTTTACTTTGTGGCAAATCCCCTTTAAGATGTACAACTTGTCCCGCATATAGCGATATAGAAGAAAAAAATTTCTGGGTTATGGAAAACGGCAAGGAAAATACAAATACCATGTAAACAAAAAAACCCTGCGGGAAGGTATTAAACATAGTGAAATATCATTGATTTGTATATTTGCTGCAAAGTAAAAAAGCTGAGTGACATATAGAGTGTGGTAATAGTATCATTTTTGCCACTGGTTGTATATGAAAAATTATTTCTAATTTTTGTTTCTAGTAATACAATTATATTTTAGATCTATTTCATTCAAGATGTCTCCTGGAAGTAATTATAATTTTCTGCCTCTATCCAACGTTAGATGAGTCAAACAGTGCAATTATTTCAGCTTCTTATTATTGCTGTATATGGTAGTCATTGAGGACAATTTGTTAGCAATGATATTGCTATGCTGAACCAGAAAGCTATGCAAATGAGATATTTAAATCAGCTTTTATTTTTCAAGTCATGAATACAGTTTTGCTATTTTTCGAAGCAAATTTAATTTGTGCACGGTGACTTTACCAAAAATAAACATTTTGCTTGTGGAAACATATGTCATGTAAAATGTGAGCCGGCAGCACATGTGCAAGAAGGGTGAAAATGGGGAATGTGGTAGAACAATTCATAATCCCATTGCAGATTGAGGGATTCCTGTAATGCCAAATATCTGGTACTCAACTGTAAAAAGTTGTAAATCGCATGTATCATGCCAGCAAGACTAACCATGATGCCTTCTGTTGCAGGAGATGCTACTGTGATGTTACTGGTGTGAACCGTACGCTTGCACTTGTGCTACGTTCAATGTAAATATGCTGTTATTTCTGTGCTATTGGCAATATGGTGGCTGTTGAGTAGTCAGGTGGGCCT
The DNA here is from genome assembly GCA_025379985.1 of Phyllomedusa bahiana. Lineage (NCBI taxonomy): Eukaryota > Metazoa > Chordata > Amphibia > Anura > Hylidae > Phyllomedusa > Phyllomedusa bahiana. Next base: position 29,155 of record JAODAL010016758.1, on the reverse strand, counting down.
GGCATAAGGAGGTGGAAGCAATGGGTGGATATATGGTCATGCTTGTGTAAAGTGTGACAGGTGAGCAGGTGCACCTGGTTAGCAGTTGTGTGGATGTTAGTAATGCTAGGCCTACCAGTACCACCACTGTAATGCACCAGCGTCTGTCTGTTCTGGGGATGTTCTACCCACTTCCTGCCCTACTCCACCACCAACTGGTGTTAATAAGACCGTTATGCTGGAACAACGAACTAAAATCAGGATCTGTTGTCTACAACAACAACTAAATAACTGAACTGCCTATGACGGTAGGCCTTACATCAGGACCTGCAGCCCCACCTTTCTTCTTTCCAGGATCTCCTCAGTACTCCTCCTCTCATTGACTGCAGGCCTCCACTACTCTGGGGCGCTTAGAGCACCAGTGCACCATTTTTAAAAGAACACTGTCATCATTGTTAGCAGTGCTACATTATGTACACATACTAGTGCATCTCAATAAATCTGAATATCATTAAAAAATTAATTTGTGTCCCTAATGCAAGTCAAATAGAGAAACCCATATATTGTATAGACTCAGGCGACAGTTCGGATTAGGTATACCACTTTGAAAGTGATGTACCTGTTCCAACTGTAATGTGCCCAGAAATGCCATAGCGAAGCTATAAATATGTAGCTTCCATACGGTTCTAGTGCGCCCCACCTCCCTAACGTCCCCTGAGATCTGGTGCATTACAAAGCACTGCAGGCGCTATGTAATGTGCCCCAGAGGGGGGTGAAGGAGAAAGCCATAACTTCTTTATATTTCCACCTACATAGACATTTGAGGGCTTTTATTTTGCGGGACAAGATGTACTTTCTAATGTTGTCATTCATTGTACCATAGAATATACTGGGAAACTGGGACGTGGCCTGAGCAGGAGATGTGAGCAGAAGGGGTGAGGGACCTCTCCTGAAAGGAACCCCTGTTCTGCGGCTCAAATAAGCCTAAAAAGCGGAAGAATCTCTGCTACAAATATCTGAAGACCTTCTCTGGAGGACAAGCTACTCCCCGGTCCAAACCCGATTCAAATTGGAGGTGCATATCTGAAGTTATAGTGTGGTGAGCTCGGCTCAGGAACTGCAAAGGGAAGACATGCCATCTTTCCCTAGCACTGCACAGCATCAGCCCGGCCCGGCTACCCTACTCCCATATAATTAATGACATTACTGCATCTAGCAACAACTGCTCCAAACCTCTATTGTTAGCTGCTCTACACCCTGCAAGGAATTCTTAAGTTTTCAGTACTTTATCTCTATAAATAAAGAACATTAAGCCAGACATCTATTAACCTTGCTGTACTACCTGGAGAATACCCCTGCTTCATTCAACTCATAAGAACTGCTCTCTAACAACTGCAGAGGTTAAAGAGAAAGAGAAAAAAAAGCTAACCCCATAGAGCTTTTTCTTTTGAGTACCATGGGTGGCACATCAAAGAAAACCCCCAAAACTCAGCCCACCAAACTCCCTGACTTTTTTTAATTCCTCATCTCATACTGAAACACGATCCAAAAAAGGCTTACAATTCTCTTCAGCCCCTCCCTCTGTCTCCTCCAGAGCGGGCTCTGTGGATCTTGAAAACCATGAAGATGTGGACTCTCAACCTCTAACAACTTCTACCTTACAGCAGCTCTTCTCCTCGTTTCGCACCAGTCTACAGACAGACATTAAAGAAATGATTTCAGATCTCAAACGAGATTTCCAATCTCTTGCGTCTAGAACAGAACACATTGAAACGAAGATGGCCGAGTTCGCAACTTCACACAACTCCCTAATAGACGCCAATAGCGCCTTGGAGGAGGAGGTCCTACGTCTCTCCAATAAAGTCCTGGACCTTGAAGACAGGTCGCGCCGTAACAACGTACGTATACGGGGTATACCAGAGTCCGTCACCCCAGAGCAGCTAAATACATTCTTGACCGACCTAATGGCTCTAGTTCTTCCTCAATGTTCGACCCAGGAGTTTACAATAGACAGGATCCACAGGATTTCAAAGCCTCATAATCTCTCCCAACAGTTACCCAGGGATACCATTGCTCGCATTCACTTTTACCATATCAAAGACGACTTCCTGCGGGCCCTACGCAAGACAGAATCTTTGCCAGATAGATTTCAGCCTCTGTCCTTATTCCCGATCTTTCTGCGGCTAACCATGGTACGCAGAAGAGAGTTCCAGCCTTACCCAAACATCCGAGGGAAAAAGGAATTCCCTACAGATGGGGATTCCCAGTAAAGTTAATAATTAACAGAGATGGAACACAAATCACCTGCATCACCCTAGAAGAAGCCAATTCAGCTCTGAAACACTGGGACTTTCTCCCGCCTGATGAATCCAGCCCAGTCAGGAAGAAACAAATGAGAACTCAAATGATTGCACCTCTATGGTCCGAGAAAACCTCCCGCCTTCGGTCCAGTTCTGTGCTTTGAGCCCACCACAAGTATCCTTTATGTCTGCTTGTTTTCCACAATTTGGGGTTCCTGAAATGGAGATGGTTACCTTGACTGAACTTACACCTGTTGTTTTCTTTTTTTTCTCCTTCCTACTTTAGGCAGGACTTTGCCCCAATGATTTCTCTTCTCCTAAGGGATAAATGGAGTTCTACACTTTTCTTCTCTGTTTGGTTACACTGTTCTGTTATCTTTATTGCAAATTATTGGTATGAATATAACTTTTTTCCTAGGTTGTCAAGCTTCCAATTCCGGTGTTCTATTGTACTACCCGGCCTATACATCCTTCTCACTATATTTAAATGGCGTTAAAGATACTGTCTTATAATGTGAAGGGGTTAAACTCTCCTTTTAAACGGTCGTTGGTGTGGAGAGATGCTATCAAATCCGGTGCAAGAGACGCATCTGTTATCTTCAGATGCTCATCGGCTATATAACAAATGCTTTCCTCACATCTTTCAAGCGCATTCCCCACACAAAAAAGCAGGGGTGGCTATTTTAATAAAAAATTCAGTAACCTTCCAACTCACTCGAGTTATCTGTGACCCCTCCGGTCGTTATATCATTCTCCTTTGTGAAATCAATTCCAGGCCATATACCCTTACTGCAGGGCCGGGACGACGGGTAGGCCAAGGTAGGCGACCGCCTAGGGCGCCTACCTCTGCCTATCCCTAAGGGGCGCCGTCAGGGCCCCGACCCTCGCCGGGCTCCAGGCCGCTGCCGTGGGCCTGAAGCGCCGGCGGTCTCTGTGACCGCTTCTGCGGAGCAGAGAGCGAGCGCTCCCTGCTCCGCAGACAGTGTCGGGCCCGCTCCCCGGAGGATCGCTGGATCCTCCGGTGAGCTGCAGGGCCGACACAGCGGGGCCGCCGGGTCCTCAGAGCGCTGAGGACCCGCCGCGGCCCCGTGCGCCTCAGCCGGCAGCGTCGCAATGACGTGATGTCATCGCGACGCTGCCTCTCCTCGGGCGCATAGCGCGTCATAGGCCGTGCGCCCGAGGAGCTGCCGGAGGAGCGTCCGGCGCTGGAGGCGGGGCCCGAAGAGGAGCGCGCGCCCGGGCAGCAGGTAAGTATGAATGTTGTTGTTTTTAAATGCCTGCCTGCGGCCCCCTATATTCTGCCTGCGGCCCCCCTATATTCTGCCTGCGGCCCCCTATATTCTGCCTGTGGCCCCCCCTATATTCTGCCTGCGGCCCCCTATATTCTGCCTGTGGCCCCCCTATATTCTGCCTGCGGCCCCCTATATTCTGCCTGCGGCCCCCTATATTCTACCTGCGGCCCCCTATATTCTGCCTGTGGCCCCCCTATATTCTACCTGCGGCCCCCTATATTCTGCCTGCGGCCCCCCTATATTCTACCTGCGGCCCCCTATATTCTGCCTGCGGCCCCCCTATATTCTGCCTGCGGCCCCCTATATTCTGCCTGTGGCCCCCCTATATTCTGCCTGCGGCCCCCTATATTCTGCCTGCGGCCCCCTATATTCTACCTGCGGCCCCCTATATTCTGCCTGCGGCCCCCCTATATTCTGCCTGCGGCCCCCCTATATTCTGCCTGCGGCCCCCTATATTCTGCCTGTGGCCCCCTATAATGCCTGCCTGTGGCCCCCATACGCCTGCCTGCGGCCCCCTATAATGCCTGCCTGTAGCCCCTATATGCCTGCCTGTGGCCCCCGTACGCCTGCCTGAGCCCCTGTACGGCTGCCTGTGGCCCCTATATGCCTGCCTGTGGCCCCTATACGCCTGCCTGAGCCCCCATACGCCTGCCTGTGGCCCCATACGCCTGCCTGTGGCCCCCATACGCCTGCCTGTGGCCCCCATACGCCTGCCTGTGGCCCCATACGCCTGCCTGTGGCCCCCATACGCCTGCCTGTGGCCCCATACGCCTGCCTGGTGCCCCCATACGCCTGCCTGTGCCCCCATACGCCTGCCTGTGGCCCCCCTACGCCTGCCTGTGGCCCCCATACGCCTGCCTGTGGCCCCCATACGCCTGCCTGTGGTCCCATACGCCTGCCTGTGGCCCCGTACGCCTGCCTGTAGCCCCCATACGCCTGCCTGTGGCCCCCATACGCCTGCCTGTGGCCCCCATACGCCTGCCTGTGGCCCCCATACGCCTGCCTGAGCCCCCATACGCCTGCCTGTAGCCCCCATACGCCTGCCTGAACCCCTAGCTATATATTTGCCTGAGCCCCTAGCTATATACCTGCCTGAGTGCCCCTATATTTATATACCTACCTGTCTAAGGGGACAATATCTATATACCTGCCTGACTGAGAGGGCATATCTATATACCTGTCTGACTAAGGGGACTTATATACCTATAATTAAGGAGTTACTGGAAATGTGAGGAATCTAAGATATTTGTGTCCAAATCCTCAGGGACGAGTATTGGCCGGGAGCAATCAGCATGAAGGTGTGAACCGGATGGAGAAGAAAAGGGAAAGTGAACGACGCTGATCAGAAAAGACGTCTCCGGTGAGTCACTAAATGTAACTGCAGTGTAATCACTTATATGTCTGCAGAGCGCCTACATACAACTAGTATCTACCACTATATGGCCCCTGTATGGCGGTGGTATATGTAATCAGAGCCTGTGTACAGCTGGTAGTCACATGTGGGGGTCGCGTTCGGTCAGGGTCTGGCAGGATTATTTGAGCCTTAAGTAGTAATAGTTTTGGGTCTTGGTTTTGTAGGAGGCTTTTAGTAACAATCATTCGTCCGGTAGATTTGCTCCATGTATCGGTGGATTATTTAGTGACTGTTATTTAGGGGTATTGCACTGTCATACGGAGGGGAGCGATTTTGAAAATGCAAATTTGTCAGGGCTGATTTTCATTGTGCAGCGACTGCTGAGGAGATGGACGGGAGCTATGTGGAATGTGCAGAAAATTAGTGACAGGACCTGGCGCAGGGGTGAGAGGAATTAGTGTGGGGGGGGCATTTTTTTGAGAGCGAGGGGGGGGGGGCGCCATTGGCTGTACTCGCCTAGGGCACCAAAATGCCTTGTCCCGGCCCTGCCTTACTGCTTTGTACGCACCAAACTATAACCAAATTTCCTTTATTAAGGAAACTATTCGGATGGCTAAAGAGGTGAGGAAAAGGGGGCTTGATCATCTGTGGAGACTTCAATGTAGTAGTAGATAATTCAGCTGACAGATCCAGACCACGGGAATCTCCTACCCCAGATTTAAAAGCTTTTTATTGGAGGAAGACCTTCATGATGTATGGAGATATTTACATACTACTGAGAAAGATACACCTTCTTCTCCCACCCCCGTTCGGTCCACTCCCGAATCGATTTTTTTCCCATAGATAAGATTGTGCTCCCACAGATTCTTTCCTCTAACATTGACCACATAACATAGTCTGACCATGCCCCAATTAATCTATCCCTTGAAGCATCCCTTACTTCTTCCCAACCCAGGATGTGGCGTATAAACAATTTTCTACTCAAATCTCCTAATAATATTTCCTACCTCAAAAAACACTTGGACGAATACTTCTCCATCAATAGCTCCTCAGTTCCCTCTCCAACAATAGTATGGTGCGCGCATAAGGCTTACATTCGTGGTGTATTTATCCAATTGGCCAGTAGAAAGAAAAAAGAATACTGCTCAACCCTAGAGGACCTGACAGACAAAATTAAGTTAGCGGACACGGCTTTTTAGAATAATCCCTCGGTAGATAACAAAGAACATCTTTCAAAACTACAAAACGAACTACGTATTCTTTATCTCCAAAATTCTGAAAAAAACCTGGCTAAATTGAAATGGCAATATTACCTTCAAGGTGATAGACCTTCAAAATTACTTGCCAGAAGAGTCAAATTCAACATGCACGTACTAAAATTACACACCTAATATCCAACTCGGGGGCCAAAATTATAAATCCTTCTGAAATAGCTGACCAATTCGCCGAATTTTACTCTAAACTATACAATTTACAATCCAGTGATGGTCTATTTCCCCCTTCTGATGAAGAAATTAACACTTTCCTATCTACAGTTGCCCTACCAAAATTGGAGCAAGCACAACTAGAACTCTTAAACGCACCCTTTACAATTTCAGAAGTCCGATTAGCTATAAACTCTAGTAAACTAAACAAAGCTCCAGGTCCAGATGGTTTGTCAAATGAATATTATCGCCTTTTCGCTGACGTATTACTACCTCATATGGTACCTGTATTCAATGATATTGCTAGTACTTCGAAGACGCCTAAAGAGATCTTACACGCCACTATTTCAACCATCCCTAAGCCAGGCAAAGCTGAAGATAAGGTATCTAACTACAGGCCCATATCCCTTTTAAACACAGACATAAAGCTATATGCAAAGGTGCTAGCCTCCCGACTGAATCTGATCCTTCCCTCTCTAATCCACAGTGACCAAACTGGATTTGTACATGGCAGACAGGCAAGAGATGCCACCCGTCGTCTACTAGATTTAGTACTGGTGGCAAATACTCTTGATGAGGACGTGGCCTTTCTATCGTTGGACACAGAAAAGGCCTTTGATAGAGTCAACTGGCGTTATATAGAGCTAACGCTGCGTAAATTTGGATTCTCTGGCTTTCTACTATCTGCTATAATGGCCCTATACTCTAACCCGTCTGCCTCCGTACTCACTTCAGGTTTCCTTTCCAAACCCTTCAATTTGACGAATGGAACCCGCCAAGGTTGTCCCCTTTCGCCACTAATCTTTATACTATGTCTGGAACCATTAGCTGAAAAAATCAGAAGTAATTCTATTATTTCTGGTATACTGACTTTTCACCTCCACCATAAAATAAGTTTATACGCGGACGACATTATGTTAATCATCTCAAATCCCATATCTTCAATTCCGGCCATTCTAAATATTCTGCATTCCTTCTCAAAAGTCTCATACTACAAACTTAACAAATCTAAATCCTATATTTTTCTAGTGAATAATACCCATACTCAAACCACGTCCTTAAAACAATTCGGCTTTTCCCTCGCACCAACTTCAGTAAACTACCTAGGCATACAGGTAACTAATTCACCTCATCATACCATTTCCACAAATTATAATTCCCTATATGCAGACCTTGAAACGGAGATAAACCGAATAGCTAAATTAGGCCTCTCTTGGATAGCGAAGATTAACATTGTGAAAATGTCCTTATTACCTAAGTTCATATATATTTGTCGTGCCATCCCTTATATAATCCCTGCTCATAGTCTTCATAAACTCCAACGTCTATTCCTAAACTTCATTTGGGGAGGAAAAAAGCTAGAATCAAGACCTCCTATTTTATGGTCACAAAGATGGAGGAATGGCTCTCCCTAACCTTCAAGCGTATAATGTCGCCATCATCCTTGAATAATCCCTCCCGCTATGGACGAGTGATAACTCCATCTCCTGGGCACGGTTGGAGGGTTAAAATTTTACGCCCCAGGTTGTTAGCTCTCATCTTAAGGCGTCACTTTTGGGCGTACCACTCCCAATCTCCCTATTGGATTCTCTTTCCGATCTTTTTAAATTATGGACTTCACATGTCCTTTCCAACCCCTGGATATGTCTCCAAAAACATCATACTCCCTTATCTGTCTTAAACTGCTGGAATGACTTCTTATCCTTTTCATCTTGGTCAAGTTTCAATTTTTTTACAGTAGACCAACTATTTAATGATAAAAATGAACTCAATCATTTTTCAGAACTCTCTAAACATACAGGCCTCCCCTCCTCCTACTTTTTCCAATATCTTCAAATATGCCACTTACTCCAAAAGATTGAATGGCCCAAAGCTGCCTCTACTCCCTCTGACTTCCATAACTTTCTATTTAAAAAAAAAAAGGTTTTGGGAAAGGCCTCTCTCTGATATACCATATGCTTATTGATAAATGTGACCTCACTAAATTTCACACCATGGTCAAGTGGGAGAAAGAAATGTCCAAAGAATTCTCTCTCTTACAGTGGAAAGCAGCCCAATCGGCTCCCCAAAGATTTTCCAAATGCTTAAATCATACTGAAGTAATGCGCAAAATACACCTCCGTTGGTATTTACCTCCCACACGCCTCGCACATATCCACCCTGGTACTTCTGACCTCTGTTGGAAACAATGAACAACAAGGTACACTACTCCATGTCTGTTGGGGTTGTCCCCACATTCAACACTTATGGAAGTCAGTTTTTCAATTACTTTATACAGTTACCGGTTATCATTGTAAGCCGACCCAAGAACTAGCGGTCCTAGATAGGTCTTCTAGAATTCCCGTCCTCTTTAAGTACAGTTTTCTTTCATGTACTAATTGCAGGATGGACAACTCTAGCTCGAAACTGGAAGACTCCCTGTGCTCCTCCGCTATCAGAGGTAATTAATAGAGTTAACTTTCAATGTTCATGTGAACTTAAACTTATTGACCCTCCTCATGTCTGTGTTAAGAAAAAATTACTATGGCAATCCTGGCTGACGTCTCGGTACTATGTTGTTCATACAGTATAATCGACAGTCATTTAACCAGTGCTGCACATGCATTTCCCTCCACCCCTTCCCATACACTGTTAATGAGCAACATACTCTTCTCGGTGCACCTTGAACACCAGCCCGTTTTAATTTGATTATTTCTTTGAGTATCTCATAACTCTTTCTCCAAAGGAATATTTTCTTCACTGTATTTAATTGGAAGTTTTGACTGTGCTTTATGTGCTTTCTTTGTCTTTTCTGATACCAACCTATGTTACAAGTGCGATTGTTGTGATAATGTTTATGCTTTTTGCTTTTTGCAAATCTCATGTTTTGTATTTGTTTAAACTGCTTATACCTTGTCTTCAATAAACCACTGTTTAAAGAATATACTGGGAAACTGCAAACAAATTCTAAGTGGGTCAAAATGAGAAAAAACTGTACTTACGCCATGTTTGCAAGGTTTCCTTTTTACAGCGCTCACTCGACAGTATAAATGATGTGTTATCTATATTCTACAGGTTGATATGATTCCGGAAATACTAAATATGTAGGGTTTGCTTTATGTTATAGTACCGTAAAAAAAATCCAAACATTTTCTGTTTTGGAAATATTCGCTGCAGCACCACTTTCTGCGGCTAATAACTTTTTTGCACTTCCACCCATGGACCCGAGTGAGGATGCATTTTTTGAGGGTTGAAGTGTACTTCTTGTTGGTACCATTTTGGGATAGATGCAACTTTTGTGATTAGAAAGAAAGTTGTTTTCAGTTAGCTCACAGGAACCAGAGTGAGGGTGCACGGCCAGTCCCGGAGGTTGCGGGCATATATCCAAAAAAGTAGTTGTGGTCAGGACCAAAACGATAAAAGTCAACAAGCATGCTATGAAAAAAGGTAGCATTACCCGAAATGTGTCTGCTTGTTCTGACCACCATGTTCCTTTTTTAAATTAGTTTGAAATAAAATATTGACTTTTATCATTTTGGTGCTGAACACAACTACGTTTTTTGGACTTTTGTGAGTACATTTTTTCCAATTTTTAAGGGATCTGAAACGACCAAAATACCCAGCATTTTGGCATTTGGATTGTTTTTTCTTCTACGGTGTTTGGCGTATGCGATAAATGATGTTATATTTAATATATTAGGGTTTTATGAATGCGGCAATACCAATTATGTGTAACTTTTTTATTATTTATTTATTCTTATATGTAAAATGGCAAAAGGGGGTGATTTGAACTTTTAATATATATTTTTTTTTTACACTTTTAAACTTTTTTCTTTTTTTCACTTGCACATTAAGTCTCCCTAGGGTGCTTGAGCACTAGTGGACGCGATTATGTGTACACAATTTTGTATTGTACAAACAATACTAAAGGGTGTACAAAAATCATGGTTTTACTATGTCTTGCCTGAGGCAGAAATTAGTAAAATGAGAAACATGGCTGCAATTGAAGCCTTCACAAGACTTCCATCCACTATGCACTCCGATTGGGGACCTGCGACCTAGCCGCGGGGGCCCCGATTTCAGTGAGGAGAGGTGCTCGGCACCATTTCTCATTCATTTAGATGTAGAGGCCGCGATCGCCATGCTGTCTGAGAGGTTAATCAGCACTGGATGGAGCTGGCTCCATACTGTGCTGTTACAGGCAGGTGCCAGCTGCAATTAGCAGACAGCAACCACTACTTACATAGCCACTTAGCGATGCTAGGATGTAAGTTTACGTCCAGTGTCGTTAAGCGGTTAATATGCTTTGATACAGCGAACAACCAGCTTTTCTTTTGTTTTTGAGCAATAGCCTCTTGTGACTTCCTCTCCTTGTGAAGGGGGTGTCAATGGTTGTCTTCTGGGCAACCGTCAAGTCAGCAGTCTTCCCCACAATTATGCAGCTACTGAACCAGACTGAGGGACCATTTAAAGGCTCAGGAAACCTTTGTATGTGACACCATGAGACAACAATATTGATCTTTCCCACATGATTCTAATTTTCTGAAAATATTGAATTGTGGATTTCATTAGCTGTAAGCCATAATCACCCACATTAAAAGTACTATAAGCGCTGTGCAACGAGTCTATAGAATATATGGATATCTCTATTTGTCTTGAATTAGGGAAACAAAATAAGTTCTCAAAGGTATTCTATGTTATTGAGATGTACTAGTATGTGACTATATATACATTTAATCAAGGTAAATATACATAAAATCACTTATAAGGTGGTAGCATAACCTACATTTGCAAAATCCAAATGGGTTTCCCCCCAGAAAGGGTGTTCTACAGCTTGTGCTTTCTGGCATTTGTGACAAGCAGCTGCTGTGTTGGCAGTGGGCACAACAAGCTGAGTTTAGTGCTAGGCTGGTTGAAGGAGTAAAAGCAAGCTGTAGCTGATGGAGATCTTTAAACCTGTGAGGACTGCTGACTGGGCCCTGGACATAGCTACTTGTGTTTCCCACCAGGACTGAAGCTAAGACACATGGCCTGTGCTTAATAAGGGTGAGTTAGGAGGACATTGCGAGTATGGGTAGAGGAGTGTACCTACCGGGGTGAAAGTGAGAGCAATTGGAAAGATATGGCTATAGGGCCAAATAATTGAGAGTGAGCAGGACTTGGAGCAGGAGCCAAGTAAGAGCATGGGTAGAGCAAGGGCCTACAGACTGCGGCTGTGACAATATTATATTAGCACTGCCAGCCTACAATTATTGTATAACTTCTGCCTCCTTGTGAGATCAGCTACGTTTATTAAATATAAATACATCTTGTAAGTCAAGTGTTCCTGAGTTCAACATTGCAACAGACTATATGTGTACATTTCTTGCTGCGCCATCTCCTCCAGTGAGAGCGTAACTACTAGGCTTCTCTCTTTAAAGGGGTTTTGCCATGAGGCCAGCGGGCAGCTATGAGCTAGCCTCAGAGAATTGGGGAGATGGTCACGCTTGTGCAGTTCTCCCAATTCATTTCTATGGGAGTGCTGAATATTGCTGAGTGAGGGTGCTCAAGTATATTCCTATAGGCATAAATGGAGGAGAGCTGCGCATGCACAGCCATCCCCCTGTTCTCTGCCACCAGTTTATAGCTACAAGCTGGCCTCAGAAGGTATATTACCAGATGGCAAAATCCCTTTAACATCACAAGCTAGTTTGCGCTTCCTATGGAAAAATCTGTCATGGATTTTCATTTTGTATGTGGTGGATTTCACTCTGATAATTTTTACAGATGAGATCCCTTCAGTGAGGCTAATCTGCAACCTGTCAACCCAACTCAGTTTCTGAGTACGATTCATGCAGAAGCCAGGTCAATAGGTAACATGTCAATTTCTTTTTTGTTCAGTGCGGATTTACAAATCTGCATCAGAAAAATATGTACCATATAAGCTAAAAAACAAATCTCTACTAAATGAATGGGACACAGTTTTCTAAGCAGAATTCAGATGGATTACAGTACAAAATGCCTACGAATTCCATAACAAAATTCATGTGAAAATCTGCTGTGTGCACAGGGCTTTAAAGAAGCTTGATATTAAGGTCCCCAAAATGCTTATGTAACGGTTCGCAGTTGTGGATCCACTGGATCACCGCAAGCGAGGGTGAAAGCCTCGCCGTGGAACGGAATCTAAGTAGGTCCCGGTTTTCACCAGAGCCCGCCGCAAAGCGGGATGGACTTGCTGCGGCGGGAGTCTACCAGGTCGCTACCCCTGACGTGACTTGCTTGCGGTGGCAGCCGAGGTGTAGCGTGGTACAGAATCGTCAGGCAGGCTCGTAGTCGGGGACAGGTGGCAAAGGTTCGTGGTCAAGGGACGGAGGCAAGAAGGTACGGTACACGGTAATTAGAACTAGACTCAGGAAACGCTTTCTCAGTAGGCGGTAAGGCACTAAAGATCCAGCAGGGTAACAAGGCAGGCTTAAATAGGGGCAGCGGCCGGCAATAATGAATTACTGGCGCGCTGGCCCTTTTAATTTAACACTGCCGGCGCGTGCGCGCCCTAGGGAGCGGGGCCGTGCGCGCCGCAGGACAGAGACTACAGACGCAGCGTGACCAGGTAAGTTTGCAGGTGAACCTCCTCGGGCATGAGAGTGCCCGCGACCCTAAATGCGGGTTGCGGCGCCGCTCAGGAGCGGGGCACGGATGCGCCTGCGACCCAGGATGGGGGTCGCAGGGGTATCCATGACAGCTTACAGTCTCTACTACAGGACTATAGGGACTACATGTGCAACTGTCCAGTTCACAATGAAATGGCTTGTAGCATGTACCCTAAGGCAAATAGCTCACCAACACCATACCATGCATATGATGTATGATGTAAGCAATGTACCAACTTGAAGATTTTATATTGATAACCTATAACTGATTTCACACTGGGATAAACTGAGGAGCAGAGACTAAGGAATCTCTTGGTTATTCACTCTTTAACTCTGGGATTTAAACTTCGCTGCGGGGACCCACTGAAACACTACTCTCAGAGTGATCACCCTAGGCAACTGCTTACAAATTCTATCATGGTACCAAAGGAGAATCAAAATAGTGCAGTCAGGCAGGCAGAGGTCAGGACGTGGAGATTTCTCTTAAAGGAGTTGTCTCCCCACAGGGTTTCAAAGAATGCATGAAAGAAATTCTCTGTCACTTCCTGGTTCATACTAATTTGCATAAGCTCCATGCTCCGTTGTGCTTTCAGATGCTAATTAGATTAGATTAGCTTTTCAAAACTACTGGAAGGACTTCTTATCTGATCCCCAAAACAAAAGCCCTAATTACAGAGCTGTTTACTTGAGATAAATCAAGATTTTTACTGTCTTGCAGCACAGGACACTGACTGACACTGCTGACCTGTGTGATGACTCCCTCTCTGTTATCTCATTGAACAATCAGCCTGGGGAGATTTGTTTACAGGTGGGTTACTGAGGGAACTGAAATAGCCATGGAGGTAATAAATTCACTTGTATCTCTTTAGGGAAAACAGAGGAACAATGCAATATATTTGGAAAATGTCTTTATTTTGTGTTCCCTACAATTTGAAAGCTATTCTTTGTAGCGAGACAACCCCTTTAATTACATAGATGGTCAAGAGGTCTAGGAACCTATTACTTAGGCAAGCCATAATGAGGCAGAATCAGGGGTAAAACTACCGGGGTAGCAGTCGTAGCAACTGCTACAGGGCCCGGTGCATCCTGCCCCAGAACCCTCTGTCCCGAACGTTCAGAGGTAGGATTGCCCGGTCTTAGCAAAGCGCTTCCGGCGCTCCGCTCTGCTAATCTGCTGGGTAAGCCTAAGGCCTTAGTTCTTAAGCCTCAGAGGGCATCCGCCCCCAGTGCTGACGTAGGCAACCGCGCCGGGCTCAGACACAGGCCTGCTGCTCATCACGTTGGAGGGTTGTGGTTGTGGTGAGTTAGTTCTTTCTTACTTTTTTATTTTTTTTAACACTAGTGCACTGTACCATAAGCCTACCTAGCTAAATTGTGCCCCCTATATCCTACCTAAAGCCTGCCTACCTATATGGGGCCCCCTATAACCTACCTAAAGCCTGCTTACCCATATGGGGCCCCCTGTTGCCCACCTAAAGCCTTCCTACCTATGTGGGGTCCCCTATAACCTTTAATAATTTCTCCATAAAAATAGACATTGACCCGGAATTCACAGTATGTCCTGCATGTAAACAAGTAAGATGCATATACTCAGCGTTTTTTGTTGCGGCATAGCCTGCCGTTCACTGTTCATTCATGGCGCCGCTCCTGCAGCAAGGAGCGATGAGACTCCTACAATAAAGCAGGACTGAGTCACTCGTTGACGTTTCGGGGATAACTCCTCCCCTTCCTCAAGCACCTGAGGAAGGGGAGGAGTTATCCCCAACAACTTTCAAAAATATTTATGAGTCTTTTGGGTTGATTGAGAACATAGTTGTTGTTCAATAATAAAAAGAATCCTCTCAAATACAACTTGCCTAATAATTCTGCACACAGTGTGTGTGTGTGTGTGTGTATATATATATATGTATATATATATATATATTATTGCTGAAGAGGCTGAGTCATTAGATGAGGTGAAGGGGTTAGCCTGGGGCTGTCAGAAGAAGTGGCCAATTACAAAAGCTGACAGGGGTGGAGCTAGATGCTCAGACAGTGTAGTGCAAGGCCTGTCAGCTCTGAGTTGAGTTGGAGTCTGGTTCTGAGTTGAGTTGTACATTTAGTAAGATAAGAAAGCAGCAGGGGACCCCTGCCTATTAGCCAGCAATAGACAGGGCAGGCTGTGGTGGAAGAGAGCAGCCCAACTTCTTGTAACACCTGAATTGCCACTGAAGTACAGCAGGTATACTGTAGAAGGAGTTGAAGAGTAAGAGAGGAACAGAGAGAGTAGAGACCCAGGCAGAGCGGACACAAATGAGAGCAGAAAACTCGGAGTAACAGGTGGGCAGTTTGGGGGGCTGCCAGAAGGGAAAGGGACCTGTTTTAGTGAGGAGGGTGAGTGACCTGTGTTACCAGGTGCCAGCACTATACATAGCTGGGATGGGACACAGGTCGATGGCAGTGCAAACACCTTGCACAGTTGGACTGGGTCGGAACCAGAAGGGAGTTGTAAGGAGTGTCATGAGTCCAGAGAGGGGGTCTGTTATTAAACTGTGTTTTCTGCACCACACTACCTCCATACATCTACTACTCCACCCATCATCCGCAATAGACACCATCTAGAAACCTGCGGTGTATTCACAAGCTGACTGGATTGCCATCTGCTTTACAGGTAGTATTACATATGGCAATTCTAAAGTATGGTTGCCTTTCCAGAACCCTGGTGGTCTTTCTAGCTTGGACCCGCTAAAGTACATGTAAGAAGTGTTATAAATAGCACATGGTAGATGGTATCATTTTAGGAGCTGACTTCTAAAATGTTATTCCCAAAGTTTCTTTGGTGCCTGGTATCTGGAAAAGATGTCTTGTCCCATTTTAGTCTCTTAAAAGGGTGTACCCACGAAGAAACTTCCACATTGACGTTGGCTTGCTTGGCTATATTCTGAACTCCCACAGAAATGAATGGGAGAAAGCCACAAGTTCCACCCTTCTCAACATAGATGTGACTTTTTTGGAACACCCCTATAAGGCCATTTCCAGCAATTGCAGGCTTCAATGATTAGAAACAAATATGGAAAATAATGTGTGCACATACTTTCAAAGAGATGGCAATTAGTGTAACACTGTACAATATAGGGATGACTTAAGAAATGTTATATGTGCAGTTGGGAAGGGGGAAGAGTGGGTTTGTGGCCGACACAGGGTCATGCAAATGTCATCCTCCAAAATTTGGCACTGATAAAATATGGGAAACGTAATAAAAACAGCATTCTGTTCTACCCACCCTTGTTACATTGCAGAGACTAAACTCTAGAACAGACTGTCACATTAGCTAGTATTTAACAGGTTAACATGCAAATAGCACAAGATAAAAAAAAGAAATCGGAAAAATATAAGCACATCCTCCCAAAGCTCCACATGACAGCCCTGTAGTGTGATTATGAAACTCTTCACCGCCTGATGTAGCAAATGTATACCCTTGGAAATCAAATTACACTTTACCACATTTCTCCTAGATAGCTGACTCAATTTCCTTCAAAAACAGGAGAACAGTGCCACCTATGTCATAGTATCATAAATGCATTGGGAATGTTCAATTCATTTCCAGCAACAAATAAACTGAGCTGATCATTTATTTCCATAGTAATTAATGAACTGTCTGTTAAGCATCATACAATGTACATGTCCCATGCCCCTATATGCTGTATGTGTATCAGCAGGTACACTGAAGTGGCATGGAAGCAATGCTATTGTCACCTTCAGGCTCTGTCTACACTGCACAGAAAAACGTCCGTTTTCTCAGCGTTTTTCGTTTTCTAAACGCTGGAAAAACGACTGTAATCATCTCCCATAGACTTCTATTGTAAAACCCCCTGCTGGTTTCTCACTGAGCTTTTTTTTTTGTGTTTTTTTTTACTGGTCGTATTTTCAACATGTCTAAAAAAACGCGAACGGGGAAAAAAAAAAAAATTTTTCTACAAGTCTATGGAAAGCGCCCAGTCTTTTGGCGTTTTTTTTTGGGGTTTTGCGCTTTTTTTTTCCCGCGATTTTTAATGAAAACCCCCCCAAAGCCCCCAGTTCCCACCTAAAGGGTTGTAAAAAAGGGTTATACCTGATAAAATTGCATACAAGTGTCTGCTGTGTCCTTTTTTGTATTTTTTGTAATAAAATGTCTGTTTTGGGGCGCAAACGATTTTTGCAAAATTCATTTTTTTTTTCGCTAAAAATACTTTTTTTTTTTTACGTTTTTTGGCATCAGAATCTTTTTTTTTTTACGTTTTTTGATGCAAAAAATCCTTTTTAAACATATTTTGGCGTAAAAAGTTATTTTGCTATTGATGCTTAAATCGTTTTTTTACGGATTTTGGCGCCAAATACCGTTTTTTATGGATTTTGGGAAAGAATCCGTTTTTTTACTTTTTTTGACACTAAAAAAAATTTTTTTTACGTTTTTTCCCGCTAATAACTTTATCTCGCTTCTGACGCCAAAAAAACGTTTTTTTTTGGTTTTTTGGGCAAGAATTTTTTTTTTTAAGTTTTTTGGCACTAAAAATTTTTTTTTTACAGATTTTGGCGTTAAAAATATTATCTTCCCTCGAGAAAAAATTTAGTTTTTTTTTACGATTTTGGCGCAAAAAATACTTTTTTTTTAACTTTTTTTGACACAAAATTTTTTTTTTTTTACAATTTTGATAATAACGTATTCCCCCTTCTGACCCAAAAATCCTTTTTTTTTTAGGGGGGTTTTGGGCGCAAGAATCTGTTTTTTTAAATTTTTTTTGGCACAAAATAATTTTTTTTACAAAAATTGGGTTAATAATATTATTCTCGCCCTGGGGGGCAAAAAAAATTTTTTTTTTTTCCGGATTTTGGCGCAAAAATAAGTTTTTTTACTTTTTTTGAAACTAAAAAAATTTTTTTACGTTTTTTGGGCGCTAAAAAACGTTTCTGCCCTGACCCCAAAAAAAAGTTTTTTTTTTGGATTTTGGCGAAAAAACTTTTTTTTTAATTTTTTTTTGACACAAAAAAATTTTTTTTTTAAGATTTTGCGTAATAACGTTACTTTGCTTCGACGCCAAAAATAAATTTTTTTTACGGTTTTTTTGGGAAAAGAACCCTTTTTTTTTAAAATTTTTTTGGCCCAAAATTTTTTTTTTTAAGATTTTGGCTAAAAACGTTTTTCTGCCCTGACGCCAAAATATTTTTTTTTAGGATTTTGCGCAAAATTTTTTTTTTTCGTTTTTTGGCACAAAAATAATTTTTTTTACAGATTTTGGGCAAAAACGTTATCTCGTTCTGACGCCAAAAATGTTTTTTAGGTTTTTGGCGCAATAATCCTTTTTTTTTTTATCTTTTGGGCAAAAAAATTTTTTTAAAGATTTTGGCCTAATAAGTATCAGCTTTTGACGCAAAATAATTTTTTATGGATTTGGCCCCCAGAACCTTTTTTTTTTAATTTGGGGCAAAAATAATATTTTAAAAAAATTTTGGGTAAAAAAATATCCGTTGGGGACCAAAAATTTTTTTTTTTCGGTTTGCCAAAATGGTTTTTTGGGTTTTGGCCTAAAATTTTTTTTTTCAGATTTTGTCTAATAAGTTATTTTTATGGAAAATTGGGTTTTTTGGTTTTGGGCAAAAAATTTGGTCTTTTTAAAAAAAGGGGCACCAAAAAAAATTTTGGGTACGGATTTGGGGATATTAACTTTAAAATCCACCTTGGGTGATTTTAAAATTTCCCGGTTTTTGGGCCAAAAAAAAAGAACGAAAAAAGCTTCAAAAAAAGCTCCAAAAAACAAAAAACGCCCAAAAAACGGAGTTTTTTCGCTGTTTTGACAGGCGTGGACAGAAAAATCAGTTTCATGAAGTTTTATAATTGTTTTTTTGGTGTTTTTTTTTTCCATGCATGAGCAAGCCCCAGTGTATGGTCCTGACCACCCCTTTCCCCATATCCCGTTAGGCAAAAACTTACAATCAACAATGAAAAAATTGCAAAAAACTTTAAAAGGGAAAAAGTCTCTAAAAACAAAAAAGGGGGGCATCTCAGGACCCGTGCAAAGTATACACACCCTTTTTTTTTTTACATAAAACTCAAGTTCCATCTAAATCTATATGGAAATACCCACAAATGGGGATACAAAAGCAAAGAAGTTTGAAGTATCTAATGTTCACTGTAGGACATTTTGGGGGGAAAGATGAAAGGATTTTTTCGCCCCTTTTTGGGGTAAATCTTTAAAGGAGCGGTGGGCGATGTTTGGCGCCTCAAAAAAGAACGTGTTTTTGGGGCTTGTTCACAGATTCTACATTTTTATTACACCAAAATGTGGGGGCCCCTTTTGGAGGGGTCACCCCCACATTTAAATTCTTGGGCACAAACAGTTTTAAAAAGAAGTTTACATACACTATATAAAAAGACAAATTTGCTTTTTTTTCTCATATTGGCATGAAATCAGAATAAACCTTCCCCTTTTTTGGTTTGGATTACCGTAATTATTTATATTTGCCAAATGCCAGAATAATGAGAGAGAGAATTTTTTAAGGCATTTTTTTTATCACTTTCTGCAAAGTCAAAAGATTCCATACATTTCATTTGTATTTGGTAGCATTGCCCTCAAACTGTATGAGTTGAGTCAAACATTCTGTATATCCTTCCACAAGCTTCTCACAGTAGTTGTTAGGAATTTTGGCCCATTGCTCCTGACAGAACTGGTGTAACTGAGCCACATTTGTAGGTCACCTTGCTCGCTCCTGTCTTTTCAGGTTTGCCCACAAATGTTCAATGGGATTAAGATCAGGGCTTTGTGATGGTCACTCCAAAACATTGACTTTGTTATCCTTAAGCCACTTTGTAAACAGTTTGTCAGTATGTTTCAGTTCATTGTCCATTTGGATGACCCATTCCTCCCAAGCTTTAACTTCCTGGCTGATGTCTTGAGATGTTGCTTCAGTATTACCACATAATCTTCTTTCCTCATGATACCATCTATTTTGTGAAGTGCCCCAGTCCCTCCTGCAGCAAAACAACCCATCAACATGATGCTGCCACCACCGTGTTTCACAGTTGGGATGGTGTTCTTAGGATTCCAAGTTTCTCCCTTTTTCCTCCAAATGCAACAATAGTCATTATGGGCAAACAGTTAAATTTTAGTTTTGTCAGACCACAGGACATGTCTCCAAACATGTAGGTCTTTGTTCCTGTGGGCATTTGCAAACATTAATCTGACTTTTATATGTTTCTTGCTTCTTCCTGGCAGAGTGACCTTTCAGCTCATGTTGATACAGTACTCTTTTCACTGTGGATAATGACACAATCTTACCAGCTTCCGCCATCATCTTCACAAGGTCTTTTGCTTTTGTTATTGGGTTGATATGCACATGTCAAACTAAAGCATGTTGATCTCTGAGACACAGATCCCATCTCCTTCCTGAGTGGTATGATGGTTGGAAATTCCCATCTTGTTTGTGCTTGTGTATAATTGTTTGTACAGATGAACGAAGCACCTTCAGGAAACTGGAAATTGCACTCAAGGATGATCCAGACTTGTGCAGGTCCACATTCTCTTCCTGATATCTTGGCTGATTTCTTTAGACTTTCCCATGATTTTACACACAGAAGCAGTGTGTTTCTTGTGTGCTAAAAATACATCCACAGGTGTGTCTCTAACTCAGATGTTGCCAATAAACCTATCAGAAGCTTCCAAAGACATGACATCGTCAGGGGCGTAACTACCAGGGTAGCAGGGGTAGCAGTTGCTACGGGGCCCCTGCGCTTAGGGGGGCCCCGGGGCAGCTGTTACCGCGTCCGCTACCCTGGTAATGCCGCTACTGGGCCCGCCGGCAGTGAACTTAACAGTTCACTGCGGCGGGCGGGGAGCTGCTGGGCCCAGTGCATACTCCCTCTGAACGCCCGGGCCCTCCGGCCCGAGCGTTCAGAGGCAGCGCTGGCTGGAGCTAGCAGTACAGAGCGCCGATCGCTCCGCTCTGCTACTTCTCCTGCCGGCGCTCTGTGGTCACGTGGGCGCACGCGGTGACGTCACACCACCGCGCCGCCCGCGCTGAGCGCAGAGGCTGCAGGGAATGCAGCATCGGGGGAGCGTGGACCGAGGTAAGTAAGTGATTTCTTATTTTACCTACCCCATATGCCTGCCTGTACCCCCATATGCCTGCCTATACCGCCCCATATGCCTGCCTATACCCCCCATATGTCTGCCTATACAGCCCCCACATGCCTGCCGTATACCCCCCCATATGCATGCCTATACAGCCCCCATATGCCTGCCTATATAGCCCCCATATGCCTGCCTATACCCCCCATATGCCTGCCTATACCCCCCATATGCCTGCCTATACCCCCCCATATGTCTGCCTATACAGCCCCCACATGCCTGCCGTATACCCCCACAAGCCTGCCTGTCTACTTATATGGGGCCCCTTTAGCTACCTAAACCCTACCTATGTGGCCCCTATAGCCCACCTAACCCCTGTCTACCTGTATGGCTCCCTATAGCTACCTAAACCCTGCCTGCCTATATGGGCACTCTATTGGCTACCTAAACCTTGCCTATTTGTGGCCCCATATATCCTATCTAAACCCTGCCTGCCTAAATGGACCCCATATAGCCAGGGGGACAGGTGCTGGAAAAGTCAGGATTCTAAGATATTTGTGTCTAAATCTGCAGGGACAAGTGGTCGGGATATGTCATCATGAAGGTCTGGACGGGATGCAGAACAAAAAAAGAGAAAGTCAATGACTGGTCAGAGAAACGTCACCTGTGAGTCACAAGATGTAACTGCACTGTAATCACTTATATGTCTGCACAGGCTGTGTACACTGCTATCTACCACTATATGGTCACTGTATGGAGGTAATATACAGTCTGCAGATCCTGTGTACACTGGTGTCTACCACTATATGTCACTGTATGGAGGTAATATACAGTCTGCAGAGCCTGTGTACACTGGTGTCTACCACTATATGGTCACTGTATGGTGGTTATATACAGTCTGCAGAGCCTGTGTACACTGGTGTCTACCACTATATGGTCACTGTATGGTGGTTATATACAGTCTGCAGAGCCTGTGTACATTGGTGTCTACCACTATATGGTCACTGTATGGAGGTAATATACAGTCTGCAGAGCCTGTGTACACTGGTATATACCACTATATGGTCACTATATTATTATATATTATTATTATTATTAGACAGTATTGGTCTTTGTAGACTGATCAGTAATAGTGTAGGGGTATTAATCAGTCACTATGTGGTGGTAATTTGTGGTCGTGTTCTGGTGGTATAATCAGGTCCTTATGTAATAGCATTATTGGTAATGTTGGCCTTAGTATAGTGGGATTTGATTGGTAGCAGTATGATGGTGAGATGTATGGTGATGTATTTGCCCCTTGTATTATCTACATAATCTAACAGCATGTCCTGGTACATGGTCGTGGTCAGGGAGGGGGGAGGGGCATCCAAAAGTTTGCTTTGGGGCCCTGGCTTCTCTAGTTACGCCCCTGGACATCGTCATATGCGTTGTCCCAAATTGTTTAAAGACATAGTAATCCTAGTGGATGTAAACTTTTGACTTTGCAGAAAGTGATAAAAATGCCTTAAAAAGTCTCTCTCTCTCATTATTCCGCATTTGGCAAATAGAAATAATTTTGGTTCCTAATTGACCTAAAATGGGTAAGGTTTATTCTGATTTCATGTCAGATAGTGAGAAAAACATGCATATGTATCTCTTTATATAGTGTATGTGGTTCGGCAAAACTAGGCGCATTATTGCTCTTACAGGCAGATTTATTTCAGTGTGATCTGCCTGAGCCAGAGGAGTCGAAGTGGAGCTAGATTTGCCAAGAGGGCAAAAAATGTCCATTATTTCTCAACTCATACCAGTACAACAATAAAAAGTAACTTCTGATCATACAACATTAAATTATATATTTTTTATCATCTACAATTATTATAAAAATATATAATATACAAAAAATGTAAAATATCTCCTTAAATGTATTTAAAATTCATAGAATCTAAAATTAATTTTAAATTAAATAACCCACTGACCTATATTTTTCTGAATTATGTTAAAAATAAAATGTTCTGTTTTTTTTTATTTTTTTACTACTTTAAATTAAAGAAATTTTAATCAGATTGTGATCAGTGTTGAAATTTATATTTGCTCCTCTCACCCTTTATTCTACATACAACAAGAGCCAGCACAGCACAGGTATTGCTGGGACCTGTGGTCCACCAAGTAAGATCAGTACCATAGTTTCTATTCACTGACATGCTATTCTAATGACTTTTCTTTTATTTTTAGCATATTAATAGCCTCTACACATGTTTGACGCATTAGTAATGTTCTGTAATGCGCAATACACACAGGCGAGGTGCGATGAACTTTATGCCATTTATGAGTGCACAAAAAAAACTTTCACAGATTCAGGTGCATTTTACAAAAATAGGCACGAAAATGCACATTGACACGCCTATTTGCATATATGTCTCCCTTTGTTTCTGTTGTGCTCATGACTACTTTCAGAGTTCTGCAATGATAAGCTAATGACATGTTGTCCAGATGTCCTGGGAACTCTGGCAATCAACTTTAATATGTGAGGAATCCAGCAGTAAGTGTTCAATTTTCCTGCAGAGCCGCTAAACTGGGCCATGAAGAATTACAAAATTCTAATTAAAATGAGGGTTATTCTTGTAATGTGTGGACATGCTAGTCCGTAAACAGTTGTTTCTTATACTTGCTCTCCCCTCTGCCTATAGCTAAACAGGAGAGCATTACATTTAACTGGGAATCACCTACTGGGGGTATTTGAAGAGGGTTATTTTCCTAAACTAGCAACCCCAATTTCAGGCCCAAATTCTCCACAGAAGGGTTGTTCAGCAGATGAAAATTCATTTGAAATGGGGCCAGGATAGGGCAAAAAATGTTATACTTACCTACCTGTTCCCTGCTACCAGGGGCGTAACTACCGGGGTAGCAGATGAAGCAACTGCCATGGGGCCCGGTTGCATAGGTGGCCCGCACCCTGGGGCAGCTGCTATCACGTCTGCTGCCCTGGTAATGCCTCTCCTGGGCCCACCGGCAGTGAACATAACAGTTCACTGCGGCGGCTGCAGAGCTGCGGTGCCCGGCGCATGCTACCTCTGAATGCCCGGGCCCTGCAGCCCGAGCGTTCAGAGGTAGCACTTCCCGGTAGTAGCAGAACAGAGCGCCGCTCGCTCCGCTCTGCTACTCCCCCTGCTAGCTCTCTGTGATCATGTGAGAGGAGAGGCTGCAGCGCGGCAAATCGGGGGAGCGTGGAACGAGGTAAGTAAGTGATTTCTTATTTTACCTGCCCTGCCTGCCTATTTAAAGCCCCTTAAGCCTGCCTATATAAAGTCCCCCGAAGTCTGCCTATATAAAGCCCCCCTAAGCCTGCCTATATAAAGCCCCTAAGTCTGCCTAGCTAAACCGCCCAAGCTTGCCTATCTAAAGCCCTCCTAAGCCTGCCTATATAAACCCCCCTAAACCTGCCTATCTAAGGCCCCCTAAGCCTGCCTCTATAAAGCCCCTAAGCCTGCCTATATAAACCCCCCTAAGCCTGCCTATCTAAAGCCCCCCCCTAAGCCTGCCTATCTAAAGCCCCCTAAGCCAGCCTAGATAGCTCCGATAGCCCGCCTAAAGCGTGCCTACCGAGCCCCCCTGCAGCCTGCCTATCTACTTATATGGGGACCTATAGCTACCTAAACCCTGCCGACCCACCTATATGGCCCCTATAGCCCACCTTACCCCTGTCTACCTGTATGGCTCCCTATAGCTACCTAAACCCTGCCTGCCTATATGGGGACTCTATTGCCTACCTAAACCTGGCCTATCTGGGGCCCCCTATAGCCTATCTGAACCCCGCCTGCCTAAATGGACCCCATATAGCCAGGGGGGGCAGGGAGGGAGATGCTGGAAAAGTCAGGATTCTAAGATATTTGTGTCTAAATCTCCAGGGACAAGTGGTAGGGAGACGTCATCATGATGGCGGACTGGACCGGATGCAGAACAAAAGAGAGAGTCAATGACTGGTCAGAGAAACGTCACCTGTGAGTCACAAGATGTAACTGCACTATAATCACTTATATGTCTGCACAGGCTGTGTACACTGCTATCTACCACTATATGGTCACTGTATGGAGGTAATATGCAGTCTGCAGAGCCTGTGTACCTGGTGTCTACACATATGTACGTATGGTGGTTATATACATCTGAGAGCCTGTGTACACGGGTGCTCCACTATATGGCCACTGTATGGAGGTAATATACAGTCTGCAGAGCTGTGTACACTGGTATATACCACTATATGGTCACTGTATGGTGGTTATATACAGTCTGCAGAGCCTGTGTACACTGGTATATTGTGGTCTTTGTGTACTGATCAGTAATAGTGTTGGGGTATTATTCAGTCACTTTGTGGTCATGTTCTGGGGGTATAATCAGGTCCTTATGTAGTAGAGTTATTGGTAATGTTAGTCTTGGTATTGTGGGATTTGTTTGGTAGGAGTATGATGGTGAGATGTATGGTGAGGTATTTATCCCTTGCATTATCTAACAGCATGTCCTGGTAAATGTTCGTGGTCAGGGAAGTGGGCAAGGAGTGGGGTAGGGGGCCCCATCCAAAAGTTTGCTTTGGGGCCCTGGCTTCTCTAGTTACACCCCTGCCTGCTGCTGTCACTCCAGAGCTCCCCCGGATCTATCTACTTCCGGGTTCTTGTCCTGACAGGGAAGGATCACATTCTAGTACAGGTTATTAGTGCTCAAACCTTTGCTGTGTCTTAGTAAAGAGGAGGGGGTACTGCAGAGATCTGGATCAGCAGCAGGTGACAGGTAGGTAAGCATAACTTTTTTATTTTTTTCAGGTTTTTTTAAATGGCCCCATTTATTTTCAGTGTCTAATTAACCCCCTCCCGACATCGGACGTATCAGTACATCCTGGACATTACAGTATATTACAGCTGGCCTCATGTCACATCACCTGCAGGCAGAGTGCGCTCCGGCCGCAGGTGACTAACCTCTTAGCTGCTATGGTCTATTATGATCGCCAGAGCTATGGGAAAGACAGAAGCTGCTCTGTGTACCTGACAGCCCGGGAGTGTTATAAGAAACACTGTGACGTCACCATGCCCGGCAATGCATTGTGGGCATTGCCGGGCATGGTGACTGAAAGTTGTCATAGAGACCAGTATACAGATCACTGATATAAATCCTATTATGGGGAAAAGTGAAAAAAGGTGAAAAAGTAAAAAAAAGTAAAACACAAACACGAAAAATAAAATAAAAACACATACATCGCCATTTTCCCCTTTGCATATGCTAATTGCCCAAAGAAATATAAAAAATAAAGTGCACTCATCTTACATTTGAAATTTTAATTATCAAGAGAGCTGTATAACCTTCCTGAATCTCCGTTGCACTCGGCCAATCTAGATGAGTATTTAAAAAATACAGCACCCCCCAATATAGCAGTGGATAAATTGGGCTTATTGGAGGCCCCCTTCTCTCTCTCTCTCTCTCGAGGAATTAGAATCTGCCATAGCATCCCTCCCGTCTGGTAAGAGCCCGGGCCCTGATGCTTACACCGCAAAATTTTATAAAATGCTCGGTGAAGAGCTCTCAGGTCCATTGTTGGATTCCTTTAACTCACCCTCCTTTTATAGTCATCCTCCATCCCAATTTCTGCAAGCACACATCACGGTAATTCCTAAAGAGAGCAAAGACCCTCTCTCCTGTACTACATACTGACCAATTTCATTATTGAATACAGATGCAAAACTGTTTGCAAAGCTCTTGGTGATGCACTTTAATTCCATTTTAGAAGATCTTGTGGGTTTGGATCAAGTGGGCTTTGTGCCCTTTCAAGAAGCCCGAGATAATACGCTAAAAACTTTTTCGATAATCCAATGGGCAAGAACTAGGGGGGTGTCCTGTATGCTGCTATCTCTAGACGCCGAGAAGGCATTTGACAGAGTGGATTGGTTTTTCTTGCAAGCCGTGTTAACTAAGATTGGATTGGGCCCTCTGATAGTACAGAGAGTTATGACCCTGTATCATGAGCCCAGCACTTACATTCGCATTAATGGCTCCCTATCATCCCCAGTCTTCATACGAAATGGCACCAGACAAGGGAGTCCCCTCTCGCCAATTCTGTATATATTGGTGATGGAACACTTACTACGTGATATTAGAAACAACCCCAATATACAGGGAGTAAGTGTGGGAAATGTACAATCTAAATGTGCTGTGTATGCAGATGACCTACTCCTTTACATTACCCAGCCCCACACCTCTCTGCCCAATCTAATGTCTTCCTTGCATATGTTTGGCTCACTTTCTAATTTTAAAATAAACTACACTAAATCTACTGCTCTAAAAATAAATTTGGAGTAGACTACAGTGGCGGTGCGAAGGAAACTATTCCCATTTGTCTGGGCCAGAGGCGCCTTTAAGTATTTGGGGTTTCAAATTTCCCTCTAACCCACGGGAGCAGTGGATCTTAACTTTGCCCTCTTTTGAGTGTGTTGTCTCGACCTGACTTGGGGAATGTAAAATTTTTTTCGGGCTGGCCGATCAATTTTTTTTAAAATGAACACCCGCTTTTTTACTTTAAGGCCCTATCCGTCTCCTGCCCAGCCCTTTTCAAATAAGATAAATGTCGAGACTTTGTTTGGGGGGGAAGAGGGCGAAAATTGCAAAACCGTCTTTATCAGAAGGGAACAGGATGGAGTCTGGGCCCTTAAACCAGATTTAAGGCGTACTATTCGCTTTGTTCCCAAAATCCCTGGTTATGGGTTCTGTAAAAAGTCTTCCACTTCACCTTTTTTGGGGAGTTGCATTCCCCCAACGTAGGAAGAGAAAAGAGGGGATATAATCACACATTGGATAGATATTTGGCCCACCTGGTGGGGTTGGACGGTTTTCTGGGCTCTTCTGATTACTTTAAATTTCCTTTGGGGCACAGAAAGATTATTTTGGGGGTGAGGTTTTTGGGGTGGGCGCATTTTTCCCGGGTAGTCCTTTTTAGTTCGGGGCAAGGTCTTGCCCCCTTTTTTGGGGGCCTCCAAAACCCAACCCCCTCTTGTCTATTTGTCCTATCTAATCTTTTTTTTTAAAACCCATGCGAAAATTAAATGTTTTTTTGGGTTTGATTTTGACTTTTGAGATGGTAAAAAATCATTCCCAAGGGCTAATCTGAACGTCTCAATGGGAGGTTTTATTTATTTTTCCCACTTGCCCAGTCCCTATAGGTAGATTTCAGGTATATTCTGCATATTAGTTTTCTGTTTTGTGGGAGTGGGTTTTTAAATGCTCTAAAGGGGTTTTAAAGAATGTGAATGTTCAACAAAGACTTCCGGTTTTTATTTACTTTGTACACCAAATTTACTCTTTACATGTACTTTCTCAATGTATTCCCCTTTGATGTGTACCATCTTGTTATTTTTTCAATAAAGCTTTTAAAAAAAAAAAATAAATAAATAAATAAATAAATAAAGTGCACATATTTGGTATCGCCAGGTGAGTAATGATTTACCCTATAAATATTTCACAATAATTAACCTGCATGGTGAACGCTGTGAAAAAAAAAAAATCACAAAATTGTGATTTTTGTTCATCCCGCAGCACATAAAATGGAATAAAAAGCGATCAAAAACTCATGTAAACACGAAAGTTGTACAAATTAAAATGTCAGTTCATTGTACAAAAAAAAGCTGTTACACAGCTCTGTATACGGAAAACTACAAAATTTAGGAATATCAGAAGATAGCTGTAACGGCTGGGTAGTGGATCCACTGGACCACCGCAAGCGATGATAGCAAAACCGCCAGGGAACGGATCTAAGTAGCCCCCGTTTTCACCAGAGCCCCCGCAAAGCGGGGTGGACTTTCTGCGCGTGGGGGCAACCAGGTCGTCCCCCCCGATGACTTGCTTGCGGTGGCAGCCGAGGTGCAAGGTGGTACGAATCGTATCCCAGAATGTAGTCGTGGGCAGGAAAGGTCAGGGCGGGCAAGGGTTGAGGTCGTAGACAGGCAGGAAGGTCAGGGGAGGGGCAGAGGTTCGGGGTTGAGAAACTCAAGGGGTCTTTTACATGGTAAGGGGGAGAGTATGCTTTTTGGGAAAGCTTTCCTAGGGCAGGGGCATCTAGATCCAGAAGGGTGTAGTGGGGCGTATCCTTAAGTAAATGGAAT